>VDFB02105785.1:139261520-139314104 GCA_007258455.2 Sequoia sempervirens
CACAATGGGACAAGATAAACCTGTTGGATTGGATTGGAGGATAGTGACTACACAAAGCTCAGGGAGGGGATAGTTATCCAAATCATCAAAGATGAAGTGGGCGGATGATATGATGGAGAGATGAATGATGAGAAAGGATAGGGGATGGAAAAGATCGGCAAAAGAAGCAGAAGTGATGACGATAAGATAGATGACATTGGGAAAAGCCTATAGCTAGATACCTAATGACAAGGGATTATGAGATGGGATGAGGGTAGAGGATTGTTTGGGTGGATTGGATAGAGGGATAAGGATTTGGATGAGAAAAAGGTTACCGGATGGATAGATGACTGATTCTTGGAACTAGAAGGTGAAGGGTGGGAACAGGTGGAAGATTATTCAAAATGAGATTGATCAAAATTATTGAATGAGAGTTTGAAATGATAGACGGAGGTTTGATGAATGTTTGAGATGTAAGAGGTTTGATGAAGTTTTGAGATGATAGATGAAGGTTTGAAATAGATGAATGGTTACATGGAGTGAGTGAATGGATTTATTAGAACAGATGAATAGGACAAAATTGAGGAAGTTGGAGGGAGGGATCTTAAGACTTTGTTCGATATCCAAAGATCTTGACTGCAGATGGATGAAAGCCCAGATTAGGAGTTTGGTTAAGCTCAGATTGGGATAAGATTAAAGCTCAGATGAGGATTGGATTAAAGCTCAGATTAGGATGATTGGATTATGATTGGATTGATTCTACACCGAGTTCCGGGGTTTAAAGGGCGTAAGGTGTTGACAATCAGATTTTTCCTGATTTGGCAATTTTCAAAAATTGTCAAATTTTGCCATTTTAGGAAACTTCAGGGATATACTTTTGGGAGGCCAAATTTTTTCCAAGAAATACCCATTATTGAGATAGGATGAATTTCCAACTAACATCCCAAATTCAGATATTCATTTCAAGTTAAGGAGTAAAAAACAATTTTCAAATGTTGGAAAAAATACTAAATTGGGATTTCTTGAGGGTCAATATGAAAGTTTGAGGCCCCAAAAATGTGCCAAAATGGGTTCCAATGGATTTCAAAGACACCAGTTGGATATCCACTTGTTATCGCATAACGCAACCACCCGTCAAATTTCAGCCCAAACGAACACCTGAGTCAAAAGTTATGGCCTCCGAAAGTTTTGGTGTAAAAATCAAAACCCTCAAAAATATGGTTTTTCGATAAATTTTGAAAATTTCAACACATGGGTTTTGATGGCGGAGGGAAATTAGAAAATGGGTCGGAGGCGGATTTTAATTTTTTTTGTATTTTTTCACCAGGAGGGAGACATTGGGCGGCCACCGCGTGGACAGGTCCGCCGCCGCCGGGCGGACGGGGCCGCCGCTGGGCGGACGAGTCCACCACCGCCGGGGGTGGACGGGTCCGCCACCGGAGGTGGACAGGTTTGCTGCCGCCGGACGGGTCGGCCGGGGGAGGGAAGGATGAAGGACGAAAAGAGGGGATTGGCCAGGTAGATGGATGGATAGATGCTAGGATGGATGGAGAATGATAAGGGGGAAGGTTTGGATGTATAAGAAGACGAGGACAGGAAGACACAAGGGATTGGTAGGAAGATAAAGATGGGGATATGAAAGGGAGCGTTTTGATGGATGGATAGGAGGATGATGATGGGGATGGGGAGAAACCCATAACCAGAGGCCAATGACAAGGGATGATGAAATGGGATGGAGATAGAGAGAAATGAAGTAGGGAGATAGGGACGGGGGATGAAAGGGATGGGGGATAGAGGGAGGGATGGATAGGAAGATAAGGATGGGGAGATGGCAAGGATGTGAGTGGACAGGATGAATGATGTCTCCAAGGACCATAGCACAAAGGAAGACAGATGACCCCACTCTAGATGAGGCATGAGGGATGGAAGACAAGTGGATGGGAAGATAAAAGAGTGAGATGGATGAAGATAGGATGCGTGTATAAGTAAGGGAGATGGAAGGTAGCATAACAGGTGGATAAGGAAGATATACGAGTGCTAATGAGGATTAGGATAGTGTGCGGATGAGGGGAATGCATGCTAAGAGGTGTCCAAAACATGCTCATATGTTTGCCCCATTGTTATCAAGATCACAAGGAGGATGGAAGGATTGTGATAAATGAGATATGCCAAACAGGATGTGCAAGATAGGTAGGATGGAGGGGATGAATGAAAAGGATGTATAAGAGGAAGACGGGTGTATAGCTAGAAGCAAAGCGGATGGAGGGAACGCAAATTAGGAAGTTGCCCCCAAGTGCAGATGGGGATTTACACATGACGCCTGTTTGCCAGGTTTTCATCATGGTACTTATCCAAGGCGCTTGGTTGCCAAGTTTTCACCATTGGACGGATTATTTCTCTTTACTATTTTATTTTATTTTTTTATTTTTTATTTTTTTGGATTTTTGACTTTTTTGGATTTTTGGATTTTTTGGATAGTATACGAAAGGAGATGGATAAGGATAGGGAGGCGAATAAGCGGATTTAGAAGACATGTGATAAGGATATGGATGAAGGACTCAAACATCAAGTTCTATATCAAGTATTAAGAGCTCATGTTTGAACCGACTGTTGGATGTTGGTACAACCTTATGAGGATAAATGGATTATGCAAAAGGATGAATTAGAGGGATTTGATGGGGAAGATACATGGGATAATGGGTGGGATGTTGGAAATGGTATGGATAGAATGATGGGGTGGATACGTGATGGGGAGATGAGTTCAGGACCAACATTGGCACATGTGGTGATGGATGTGAAAAGATAAGGGGACTAATGGATGGAGAATGTGGGGATAATGGAGGAGATGGAATAGTGAATTTCGGGGCATAGGACTCCAAAACGTGACTTATAGGAGATGAAAGGTGGGTATGGCTAGCTTTGGATTTCAGCAACTTTGGATGTTCTTATAGATTTTCATTTGACAAAGATTGCATCTTTTTCTTGGGATCCACATGGTTTTGATCTTTGCTTTGGTCGGGCTCTTTCGAGAGCTATAGATTTGATTTTGATTTGGGATTTTGTTTTTCTTTTCTTTACCATGTCTTTTAGAGGACATGTAGCCGCTGATTCATGTAAGTGTTTAGATTGATGCATTTTTCCTCTTGCATCCAAAGTGCTCGTACTAGCAATGGGATGGGTGTGAGAAGATGTATGATGTGGAGCAATGGAGGTAGGATGATGAGGATTATGTGTAGATGGGGGATGTTTAGGTATGTGCCTTTGTTGATCCTGATTATGGGATATACGAGAGGGATGTTTATGATGGATGACATGGATAGGTGTTGGATGAATGAGCGAATGAGATGGAGGAGGTGATCTTGGGATATACGAACTCAAGATGGATAGAGTGGGTGGACGGACATAAGAACCCAAGATGGATGCAGTAGATGGAGGATGGGCGATTGTGGATGGAGGGATGTAAGGACCCAAAATGGATGGAGCGCGGATGAAGGAGGAATATGGACGGTTGTTTTGAGGCGATACGATAGAGGAGGGATGGAAGCATATGATCTGGTGGAGCGATGGGCAGAGCCAGAAGTTCTTTTGGAGAAGGCTCGCTGAGGACGTCTAGAAGTTGTACCAACATCTTTAGATTGTGAGTCTTGAGAAATAGATCCAAGACCTTGCATGCACATTTGTTCTTTGACTTGGATGGGCTCTAAAATACCTTGCTCGTGAAGGCCTAGACCTTTTCCTCGATAGTTCATGTTCTTGAGCATTCGATCCATGATAGGATTTTTGTTATTCCGAAAACATGATGCGAGTCCATTATTAGGTGGGGGATGATGGGTGGTATATACACTGTGTTTTTCTTCTGCAAGGAGGCCACCATGGAAGAATGTGAGAGTACCAAGGGGGTATGTACGGTGTGGGATAGCATTTTAGGTGATGATGGGGATCCCCGAGAAGGAGATGATGGGATACAGATTTGGATGGGCTTAGATCCGAGGGAGTAGGGGATATGATAGGATCTGATTTTGTGGTAGCAGGTTCATGCAATGGAGATGGAGATGGAGTGGTAGAATCGTGAATGTCAAGAGGATCATGGGATGGAATGGATGGGGGACTATGATCTTCGCGGTAGACTAGATAGATGGTAGGACCTTGATCTGGAGAAGGGGATATGTTGGCATGCTTTGGATCAGGCTCTTGGCATGACTCATTGTGTGCGGGAGGCATGATAATGGAGTCATGGGGGGACTCTTCAAGTGGGGAAGATGGAAGGATGGAGGATTCAAGATATTCCTGGGAATGGATACTAGGAGTGGAAGAAGTGGATTGGATTTGGGTGTCATCGATGGGTTCGACGGCTCTCAGAGTAAGGGGTGGGTGTTCAATGGATTTGGTAGATGTGATGGTAGGAGATGGGGACTCAGTGGATTCAGAGGATGTGATGGTAGGAGATGGGGACTCAGTGGATTCAGAGGATGTGATGGTAGGAGGTGGGGACTCAGTGGATTCAGAGGATGTGTTGGTTGGAGATGGGGACTTAGTAGATTCAAAGGATGTGATGGTATTGTCAATGATATGTGTTGGATGGAGAAGGGTCTCGTCACTAACGACCATGGATGACGGGTTGGGATGGCATGGTTCCATGACTGCAATGTGTGGAGTGGGGGATGTTTCCTTTGTTATAAGTCCTTGGAGAAACTTGGATACGCTAGGCTAAGATGGTGAGGTGGGAGTGGATGAAGGTTTATGGATTTGTGGGGGATTAGGACTAGGGATTGGTGGGCTAGGATTAGATAGGGGAATGGGATTGGATGTAGGACTGGGAATAGATGGGGGATTAGGTGAAGGGTTAAGATAGGGGTATTGGCATGGTGAATTAGGACATAAGGAGGTGGGTGGTTGATTGTGGTAAGGGTATGGGGATGGTGGATTAGGATGAGAAGATTGAAGTGGTGGATGGAGATAGGGAACTGCGGATGTCGGATTAGGATAAGGATAGGTTGGTGTGGATGTTGGATTAGAATAGGAAGGTGTGAATGTAGGATTAGGGTGAGAAGATTGGTATGGGAGATTAGGGTAGTGGGTAAATGTGGATGAAGGATTAAGATAGGAGGATGTGGACGAGGGATTAGGATGAGGGTATTGTGATGGCACACTAGGATAAGAGGATGCAGGTGTTGGATAAGAGGATGATGTATATGAAGGATATGATGTATATGATGGACATTCCTTGTCATAGGTAGCATGAGGAGTGTGATTAGGCATAGATGAAGACATGATGGGATAACTTGATGGGGTGATTGGATTTTGGAATGTGGGTGGAGTAAGATTAATAGCAATGATAGTGTCAAGGGGATCTATGTCGTATACCTCTTGATCAACAAGACTTTCGTTATCGTCGTCGACGTAATTAGGGTTTCCCTTGACCACTATTGATGGAGGATAAGAATTCATGATGATGAAAGGATAAAGAGGATGGATGAAAGATTTTGGATGGAAATGGATAAAATCCCAGATCAGGATTTAGGACAAGCTCAGATCGGGATTGGATTAAAGCTCAGATTATGATGATTGGATGATACGATGGGATTGATTTTAATGATTAGATTGGATTATCAAAGGATGATTATGACACTGAATCTGCTTTGAGATGGAAGTAGATTGATTGGGTCGAAGGTGATTGGATAGGGATGCGATTGGATTGGATTGGATTGGATTGGATAAGATTGATTGATGACTGATTGATAAGATCGACTGACGGATGATGAAAGAGACTACAAATCCCGTTCAAAGATTATCTTAGATGACTTAGGATACTGATTGATCGGATTAAATGACAAAGAGATGATTGAGGCACCGAATCCACTTTGAGATTGAAAATGTATTGATTGGGCCGACGATGATGATTAACTTTAGGATGGATGACAATCCCAAGAGGATGCTAATGATGATGATCAGATCAGACACTTCAGTCAAATTGGATAATAACACAAGATGAAGTTCAGGGGATTTGGATGGGGAAAACGATTATTTGATTAGAGAACTGGATGATAGAAATGGATGAACAAATACTCAAAATGAGCAAATGGTTGATTGGGACGGATGAATGATTACTCGGAATGAGTAAACGAATGATTAGAATGATAGAACGAGGGTTCAGAATGATGAAAGGAGGTGTGAAATGGATGAATGTTTACTCGGAATGAGTAAACGGATGATCGGAATGACAGAACGAGAGTTCAGAATGATGAAAGGATGTGCTAAATGGATGAACGTTTACTCGGAACGAGTAAACAGATGATCAGAATGATAGAACGAGAGTTCGGAATGATGAAAGGATGTGTTAAATGGATGAACGTTTACTCGAAATGAGTAAACGAATGAGAACGGTAGGGTATGCCCCCCTTGAGGAGGCAGATGGTGAACAAAAAGGTGCCCCTACCAACTTCTCAAAAGTATGAAGTGGCACATATCATCGGAAAGAGCACAAAAATATGAGAGGAATTGCCTTTGAACGGAGTCAATCAGATAAACAGTGTGGAAATGGTGGCCCTAAGAAGGAGCAGAAGGTCAAATCCGCCACTACATAAGGACAGGTCCGCCACTACACTAGGATAGGTCCGCCACTGCACAGGGACAGGTCCGCCACTGCACTGGGACAGGTCCGCCACTACACTAGGACAAATCCGCCACTGCACTGGGACAGGTCCGCCACTGCACTAGGACAGGTCTGCCACTGCACAGGGACAGGTCCGCCAAAGGATAAGGACAAGTCCGCCAAAAGGATAAGTTTAGGCTTGATGTTTAGATGGATGGGTTAGGCAAAGGACCCAAAATATAGCAAACACTAATAATGACTGGTTTTTCACGAGAAAGACAATTCAGACAACACAACCCTAAGATTAGTAGAGATGGGTATGGCCAACAAAGTCTTCTACTCTAGGATAAACATGGTTGCTAAGGAGTCCTCGATATACACCGGGTACGTGAGGCCCAAACCGTGAACACCAACCCATTACAAGCGTGAGTCGAGAACCTTAGCGAGATACTAGAGGCTCGGACCAACTCTTCACGTCATCCTGACGCTTCACCAATTACAACGTGGTTGGATTGAGGTACAACTTTCGATTTCCCCCTTTATATACCTTGCCGGTACACGTGGTTGGAATTTTTCCTTGGGGTGATGAAATCCCCAAGCAGGTCCCACTAAGAAAGTGAAAAAGGGTGACTCAAAAGGACTTGGAAAGCTACGATTTCTCGTCACCCAGGATCTCCAAATGGTGCAAGGGGATTGGATACGTCAAATAGCCTTCCCAAACATGCTAAGCAAGGTTTATTGACACCCCTTTGATTAAACTATGTTCCTATTTCACCAAAAGATAATTCGGGAAAACTTAAAATTTTTACCTTCTAGAGGACAGGTCTGCCACTCTGTTAGGACAGGTCCACCACTGAATTAGGACCAGTCCACCACTCCAGGACCAATCTGCCACTGAATTAGGACCAATCTGCCACTGAATTAGGACCAATCTGCCACTGAATTAGGACAAGTCCGCCACTCCAGGACCAATTTTCCACTCCAGGACCAATCCACCACTGAATTAGGACCAATCCGCCACTCCAGGACTAGTCCGCCACTACAGGACTAGTCCACCACTACAGGAGGACCAGTCCGCCACTCTGTAACCTGGACCTTGAAAAATGCAAAAAACAACAAATGTGAAAGAAAGAGACCCATTTGTGGGTCCCACCAGGCATGCCAGAAATGTGATAGGTCGAAATAGAGCGTTAGAAAGAAAGCAACAAGAAAAAGAGTGCAAACAAACAACTAAAACAACCTACACTTCGAGATTAGCCTAAGTTGGAAACAAAACAAGACAAAGCCACAAAATGGAACTTTATACCTTGCGTTGAGTCGATCCTTTGGTTGGCCCTTCGATCTTGGATGTGTATGCTCCTTGGATGGTAAGATGCAAGCTAGATGAGGATGTGAAGATGGATGCAAGAGGGATGAAAATGTGAAAATGGCTAAGTATAAGATGAAAACAAAATTGCAAGAGTTTGGCTAGCACAAATGATCTCTCTAAAATGAGAGAAAAGAGGGGGTATTTATAGGATTTTTGGAAATCCTAGGGGAAATAGAGGGTCAAGATTGATCCACCAAATATCAAGATGTAGGGCTAAGGTGAGTTGAGAACTCACAAGCCCTCACATCTTGACATGTGGCATGTGAGATAGCCCTAAAAGGTGAAGTGGACATGAGGGGGAAGGAAAAGGACATGACATGGAGGGGGTACAAAGTACCTTGGGATTGGACAAGATCTCCTCATAAAGGAGGTACTTGTTCCCATGTGGGTGAGAGGACAAGTGGGGAATTAAAAATTCCTCAAATATCCTCATGGGGAAGAGGGAAGGAATTTAAAATTCCTTAAATGCATTGGGGGATTAAAAGGTGAATTAAAAATTCACATAGGGAAGGGAGATGCCTTGGATGAATAAAAAAGAATTAAAAATTCCTTGGGGGATGGGGAGAGTTGACTAAAGTGGGTGATTAGGACTAGGCAAGTACTTGATTAGATTAATTAATGAAGATTAGAAGAGGGTTAGATCTCACATGTGACTTGATGTGATAAGTCAAAGATCACATGGGGAAGAGTAATGAAGGATTAGAGGAGGGTTAGGTGGCTAAGAGAGATTAGAGGCCAACTTTCAAAAGTTGGAGGATGTGACACCTCCTAATCAAGGATTAGGCATGTGCACATCCTAATGATGGGATTAGAAGAAGGATTAGGATAAGATAAAAAAAGATGGAGGATGTGACATGAAGGGAATTAAATAATAGAATATTTATTTAATTCAATTGATGGAATGAGGATTAAAGAGATAAGGTATTATTGATTAAATACCTTAGGAACTTGGCATAATTAAAGATATTAATTAAATAATAGTAGTATTACTTAATTAACGAAAATAAGATGAAAGAGGATGAATTTGGATAAATTAATTGTCCAAATTTAGACATCTACAACGCTAATCTTACAACTATTAATACCCTTGGCAGATAGACCCAAACCACAATAATAAAAGTGTATGGATGTCCCCAAGCTCCACACATCTTTCCCAAATTTGTTCCTCTTCAATTGGCCTTCCTAGAATTCATGTGGCTGATGATTGTGATGGAGAAGGAAGTTATGCATAGAAAAAAGAAAGGCACCTTTTCTCCTAACTTTATAGCATGTGGGTATTTTTCTATTGGATTGGATACTCTTGAGGAGTTGCAAAAGTTCTTGAAGACAAGATATCCTTTAAAATATAGGAAAGAAAGGGTCTTCAACCTTGAATGTCACATAAACTTTATAAAACAAACACTTAGGTTACAAAAATTAGAATCACCCATGAAGTGGACTATGAGGAGGATGAGATAAGAAATTGCCTTACTCTGTATGATGTACATCAAAAAATAAGAAAATGGGACATACTAATAAAATTGGAAGAGAGAAGAAAGAAGATGGAAAGTATTTTCCAAAGGTTTTACATAGAGGGAGAAAATCCCATCAAAAGGATCAATATTAAGATTAATAAGTTTGATAAATTGTGTGGTAAAGCACATAAGGAGTTGGAGAAATCCACCAAGATAGCTTCCAAGAGGCCAAGAACTGTTGTAATATTAGAACCCCAAGATGAGGTTTTAGTACAACATGTCTCATCAAATTCACCCACTGAGCAGACAAAAGCCAAAAGGAAAAAGATATAGGAACATGGACCCTTAGTGCCATATGAGATGAGTGAAGGGGGGTGGGGATACTGAAGGAGTGGAAAATGTGCTAACATAATTAAGGGGAGATATTGAAGTTGATCAACCACCTTGTGAAACAAAAGCTCATAAACTTGAAGAAAGAGTTGGTGTACATGCAAAAGGTGAACAAGATATGCAAGATGATGAAAGAATGGTAGCAAGTCATAGATTCATAGAAAATGATGAGTTCATTTAGAATCTTGAATTTAAAGATTTTTGGATTAAAGTAAAGATGAAGGAAATCTAAGAGAAGGTTCAAATAAATAAGATAGGTGCCAATGAGTCCCAGAATGATGAGATTGTTTCCCAAACCTTCAAAGAGCTGTGGATAGGTGAAATAAATATCAGTCCATAGGAAGCTAGGAAAATAGTGATAAAAAGTAATATCTTGCTCATACCAGGGACATATATAAGGAAAATGTTCTTACTTGACCAAGTAAGAAAACAAGAAAACCCCATGCTAATGGTTTTGCAAGTATGAGTGAGTATGATGGTGTTGTCATTGATGTCAACATAGTATAGGTTGTGGGTATGTGCAGGATCATGATGGGCCAAAAAGTGGCAATATGATGGGTATGTGGCTAATGACTTTTTTTTTAACCCAAAATTGGTGATTTAACGAAAAGGGTTTTTAAATGAGATTCTCAGATTTCCAACAATATAAATTATTCTTTACTTTGAATTTAATAAGTAATTATTATTCATTTCTATTCAAATTACAACTAAAGTCTTGATTGATAAACTAATGAAAAAACATCTATAGCTTTCAAGCGATATCACATTTTTGAATCCAAAACATGCATCACATTCTATGCTTTGCATACTATAGGATTAAAAAAAAAATTGAATTTCATGAAGTTTTGACCAAGTTAAAGTACCGACATAAGAGTTTTTATATTTTTAAAAGTTGTAATAAAAATTCATAATTAATTATTTACTTGGAAAAAAATTACAAAAAAAATGCATCACATTGGGACATGAGTCCTCTACTTATATCTAAAATATTATAAAAAATTTATAATTTTATTATGGTTAGGGTGGTTAGACAAACACCTACTTATTTTTCCCTAAAATTTAAGTACTACTACATTGAAATTTCAAATTTTCACCAAATAGATTTTTTTTTTTTTAAACAAACCTAGTAGTTTAGAAACTATGTTTAATTTTGTACAAATTATTTTCTTACATATTTTTGAAATAATATAGAAAACTTATTCATTTTTTTACGTCAAGTTGCCTAACTTTGATTTTTCTAATCTTTTTGCCACTTAAGGGCCTGTTTTTTCCATGAAGATCTTGCACATACCCTTGTTACAGAGAAAGGAAACAAGTGATTATAGGTTGTGCATGTATATTTGAGATATTATAGAGATGTTGTGAGTACATGGAGCTATCTTTATGGTGTTGCAAGTGTGCTTATATGATGAGTTACTAAGTGCTTTTGAGAAATAGTGAAGACAGAGTTGTGTGTGTGTTTAGAATGTGCTCCAATTTGTGCTTTTCATTTCTTCTGTGTTGATCTTATACTTGTGTGGATTTGAAGTTTTTTTTATGGGAATCCTTGGGTGATATTTCCTAGATTATAGTTTCTAGTTTGATGAAGAGTGAAAGTTGTGTTCACTGGTGTGTGAACTAGTTTGGCATAGTTGTTTGTCTATGGACTGGGAGAAATGTATCTACTCTACAGTCCTCTGGTGGTTTGTTTTAGGTCATGCAGATTTGGTAGAAGGATTTTAATGGTGATATTTGTGCTTTGAGAAATTTTTTTATGGTTTGGCACTCTGGAAGATAAGTTTCAGAGTTACTGTGTGTGTCTGCACAGTCCTGATGAGCTAATGGAAAGAATTTTGTGTATGAAGATTGTTGCACTGTCTATGGATGAATTTGAAGGCATTTGGATGTGTTACAATGTATGGTGAAGTGTGTTATGTGGTCCACATGTTATCTTCTTTTTGAAAAAACATGTAATTCAAAGTTCATTAGTGTTTTCATTAGGTTTGGCTAAACTGGTGTCTACACATATGTGAAGGATAAGTATCAATTAACAAAGTGTGTGATTGATCTAAGATGTTGTTTTGGGTCTTGGTCAAGTGTTGGTTTGGCCCACTCTCATTCTCTTTCACTGCGGGAATGTTGAGTTGCTGACATAATTTGAATTTGTAATATGAAGTGTGTGTAACCGACCTTGGAGAATGTTTATAAGGTTGAAGATGGTATAAATACAAGTTGAGAAGTTATGGATTGATATATTAGAGTGCCACAAGTGTGAGAAGAAAGAGTGTGTGAAAGAGAATTAAGGCAACAATAATTTAATGTGTTAGACTCCTAAAAGCAATGATTTGATGGTGTTTGCAATATTTTGATCAAGGATGCAGATGTGTGTAATTTGTTGTGGTGGATTTTTCTATTATCTTTTGTATCTATAGGAAGTGAACCTCCTTGTTGGATAGTGAGTCCTATCTATAGGAAGTGAGCCTTGTATCTAGATAATGAGTCCTTCTTGGGTAGTGAGTCTCTTTGTAATCAGTTTTTCTCTTACTTTATATTGTGACTTAATCCTCACTGCGGTTTTTCCCTTATTGGGTTTTCCACATAAATATGGTGTTTCTTGTGTTCATATTACTTTTTGTTATTTACATTTCATGTTCACACTTAATAAAATATTAAAGTGGATTTGAAGTTGATAATTGTTTGAGAATTATGGATGTGATTGGTGACAACTGATTCACCCCCCTCTTAGTTGTCTTGTGCCTTTCAACAAATGGCTGATTTTGATTCTAAAGAGGGCAGGAGTGGAACAAGCTATAATCTAAGAATGGAAACATTAGCCTTTTGTGCTAAGCAAAATAATACTAAGAACCCCAAGTTGCTAGACATTGTGCAAGAAATGAAAGGAAGTTCCATGGCTAAAAGTCTCAAAGACACCTCATTTTTAGAAGAAGCCACCATGACCATGCATTCTGCAATGTTCACAAGAGCAGCTATCAAAAACTTGGAGACTAAAATCTAAGAGTATGAGAGGGATCAAACAAGTATGAATGATGAAGTAAATAGATTATACATAGAAAATGTGAATTTGAAGCAGTAGCTGAAAGGAGCAAGACCCTCTCATAGAATTGAAATGGTAGTATATCAAAAGGTTGACAATGTCTCTAATGAGCCAACATGAGCTTTGAAACAAGAAATATAAAACTTGAAGGGGTGTAATGAAGAGACCAACAAGGAAGTAAAATCAAAGATTTATGGTGTGGTAGAGAAGGTCTTAGAGCATAGAATCATGATAGTGATGGACAAAATAGAAATGGTACATGAATTCTATACCTCCTTATCGAAAGAAATAGAACAAATGAATGCTCATGCTCTTAATATAAACCCTTTTTTCAAAAAATGGCAGCCCATCCATCATACACTAAGCACATTTTTCAAATTTTTACAAAGAAGAATGGATGCCCTTGAAGTGTTAAAGCCAATAGATAGGATAGTAAATATGGTGAGTGATGAGTCTATGTATGTATCATGTGAAGGTCAGAAGATTAATGCAAGAATATATTCTTTTAACACAACCACATAATGGTTTGTACCAAAAATGCTCAAAGAAAATGATCAAGTAAAGGATTGTGCTAGCTGGAAAAATGAGTTTAACTAGGTGGTCTCCAATTGTATTACTCATTTGCAGCAAAATGATGACATTAATGTTCAGATTTTCAATATAATATCGGATGGAATGATCACATTACACTATGGATATTCAAAATTTATTGTAGAGGCTAGATCATTTCTAAATGGTAGATGGAAAATTCATTTGGCCAATATAATAGAGATTCAAGAATATAGGTGACCGAATGATTATACTATGTACCAATGGGAGCAAACATATTTGGATCCCCGAAGGAATGAACACACCATTCGGGACTACAAAGTAGGATGCATTGGAGATATTATCGAGGAGAAAGGACCTTGACCAGATCTTAAGTGATCATGAGTATCTTGTGGAGATTAACGAACTTCAATATCTCACAAATGCTTTAGGCTTTGTCTCTTTATAATCCATAGTTGTTTCTTATTTAATTATTTTATGTAATCATACTAAACAATGATGATTATGCTTTAGTTTATGATAATCGAAGGGGTATTTTGAAGAGGTCTAAATCTTGTTTCTTCCTTCATCTATAAGAAGGAAACCAAGAAATCATTTTGGATCATCATAGACATAGAGAGGCATATAGTAGAATAAAGTAGGAAAATAGAAAGTCATTTTGAAACAAAGACTTTAGATATGAAATGTACCATCTTTTGAAGAAAATCAATGGAGAAGAAGCTTTAATCTGGTGTCCAAAATTTTGGTGTTCAATTATTTGTTGATATTGATTCATGTGTCCATTATCTATATTGTCTCCAGAATGGTCGTTTTTGTTATTCAAATTGAATATATCAATCATATACTTAAGTTGTCAAGACACACTTGTTGCCTCTATGTAATTTTCTTGATTGGTTTCTATAAGAAGAGAATTAAAATTCCTTTTAAGAGATTCTTTTTAATTGGGTTTTTCCGAGTATTAAAATCCTTTTAAATTAATCATCTTATCTAGTTTCCTTCAAGTAAGAATTAAAATCCTTTCAAATAGTCACAATAACTTGGGAAGATATCATTGGAACTTGTAAGAAGAGCTTCATAACAGACAACCTTGCATATTTATACAAAGTATAAACATCTAAAAAGTGCCAAGTAATTCAAATTATGTCAAAAGGGAGGACACATCTATCATACACATCTTGACTCTATTTCCCAAAGTAGATAGAAATCATTCGTTACACTCATTACAGAATAAAACTTCTGGAAAACCTTATTCAAATAGTTTAATTTCAAAGATTAGGAGTAGTAATAATTGTTATTTTGCATCTATTTCACATTTACATGCTAGTGTGGATAGATTCCCAAAGTTAAAGAATTCACACAACCTATAAAACTGCTCCATTATCAAGGTACACCTGCCTAGGTCTAGCAGAGCTTGAAGTGTAGGGAGTCCTAAACATTGGTTGACTTTGTTCGTTGGCCAAAAAAATTTAAGCATGACCATAGAGCTTGGCATACTTTTAGGGTTTGCAATTTTAAATTTTGGAACCAACAGATTGACGACTCTACTAGGGACTAACCTAGAATTTCTAATCATAGATCATTTTTCCTTAAAGAGTCCTAAAAATTTCCAATCAAGGTCTTACCAGAGATTTATCATTGGGTAAATCTTCTTTCCCATCTAAGCCACACACCAATATATTGGTGACTCTACTAGGGAGTAGTCTAGTAAAATTTGAATCTAGACCATTTCATTATAGTGTTCTTAACATTTCACATTAGTATAATTATACCCTCATATAACTGAGTAGGGGATTCTGTTAGGGATGAACCAAGAATAATTTCATTCAAACCTCAACACTAAATCAATACCATTTTCACACTTTTTTAGAAAAGTGGGTGGCGACCCTACCATATCTTTGAAATAATTGCATGAATGGAAATTTAAAATATACATAAAAAAGGGTGAATTCTAGGCACCAAAGTATTAGTCTCCTATAACATGGAGGGTAGAAGGTCCTTAAATAAGTGAAGTCCAAAGAAAGATGGTAAAAAATGGAATGATAAGCAATGCCCCCCATTTTCAAAGGCCACTGCTAATAAGGTTGGAGCAACATCAACAACACCAAAGGTCACACAAAGCAATACCCATAGTGATCAAGAAAATACAATAGAACAACCTTTCACAGTACACAACAGGTTTAGTCCTTTACATGGATTAAAATTTTACAATAATGAAGGATTTCCATCAAGGGACTACCTTAACCAGCCTAAAAAAAACAATTTAAATAATATTGTTTTCTATTTCAAGGACGAACCCAAAAAAATGGAGGAATTTCATTCCTATGTTGAAGAAGAAAGGATACAAAACTAAAGAGAGTGTGACTATAGAATATCACAACAATAGGGTGAGAACTCACAATATGAATTCATTGATAAAATAGAATCCACAGAGACTCATGTTAGTCCACAAAAAAACAAACAGATTGTTTAGGAAGTAGACCAAATCCTACAACAACTACAGGAAGAGGTTAAGATGGCCAAACTAGAGGAAGAGGAGGAGCGAATGAAATAAGAATTGTAAAAAGTAAAATATTAGTGTGTGAAAAGTAGCTCAAAATATATATATCCCCATAAGCAGAGTGGGAATACCAACCCAACTAATTCACATGGGTCACACTAGAACATAAGTGGTCCTAAGGTTTCAAAAGCACCTCACAATGTAGTAGGAAATTCAATCAAAAAAATTATGTGCAACAAAATATTTCACCACAAATCCCAAAACCACAAAATGTTCCTACAATTCCTAACCCATGGCTAATACATACCCACCTCCTAGTCAGAGGCATGTCACACCTCATCAACATCACATACCTCAACAACAGATGTAGGGTAATGTATACTCTCACCAAAATATAAAACAAAATTTTCCTCACCACTTGTATTAATAGGGCCATCAATATCAACAATACCAACCTAACCAAAACCCCTTCTTGAAAGGAACCCCTTAATATATATAGGTATATGCAATTGGACTTATCTAGATTTCAAATGATTTGAGAAATGTACTCCCAAAATTCTCTGGGAATCATGCCATTTCAGCAGAAGAACATATAAGAAATTTTGAAACAGTCACAAATGCTTATGATGTACAATATGAAGATGTCCTCATGCAGTTATTTGTGTTATCCCTAATTGAAGATGCAAGGGATTGGTATAAGAACTTATATGATGCTTCAATCAACTCTTGGGAGGATTTGAAAGATCAATTTAAGGAATAGTATGGAAATCATTATAACTCAAACTTTTTCATGCAAGAATTATTGAGCATCCAAAAGCACCACAATGAATCAGTAGTTGATTTCAACATGAGATTATCAAAGCTATATAATAAAATCTCACCTAAATTAAAGGCTCTAGATGCTATGGCACTGGCCCTTTACCTAAATGCCTTTGATCCTAAAACTACACACGAGCTTACAAATAGAGCTCCCCTTACCATTGCAGAAGCTCAAATGACTACTATGAACATTGAAAATAAAAAAAGAGTTGCATGGAAGATTAACAAGAGAGAACATAAAAATTCCACAAAATCTATAAACCATCAAACCAAGCAGGCCAATGATTATAGAAATTAAAGGCCTAGACTACATGATATTTTGTACAATAATAATTGGAAAGATGGGAGACCTGTGGACAACAATAAAAAAAATTATAGTAAGGACACTCTTGACCCATTAAAGAAGCATGGGACACACATGGTAGAAAGTAATCCATGGTGCTTAGCATGCAATTTACCACATTCACTTGAATATTGTGTAGTGGCACAATCCTTACAATAACATGAAATATCTAATGATCAGGAGAGGGCTGCCATACTTGTGTTGTAGAAAAATGGTCTCTTGTCATTTTAATGGCCTTTTAGATCTTGTTTCATGGTGTTGCAACTATGTTGCTTTGATTTTATGTTGTATCATGGCTTGAACATGCTTATTTAGGTATTAAAACTCAAAGAACGATGTCTTTTGAAGGTGTTGTGAAGTTTTTTAAGACATTTATACATTCTTCTAGACTCTATTTAATGAAATTCACTTAAAAAACACCTTTTCACACATCAACAAGTCCTATTTTAAAGTGTTGTGAAGTCTTGTAACAAGCTTTCACATTCTTCTAGGCATATTTTCACTATTTACACCTTTCTCATGCTTTATTTGGTCTTTTTATTCCCTCATAAGTTGTAATTAAGTCTATTTTTTAATGTTATCCTAACAAATAACATTAAATACAACATTTATCCAGACATTGGTTTTTAGGTCCTAGGTGGTACCCATTCGCCATGGGTGGCGAATGAGTCCCCCTTGGCTCCAAATTCAAAATGTTTCAAATTTCCTTTCAAGATTTTATTCAAAATCACTTGATGTTGGCCTGTGATAAGGTATGAATGGATACTAGGGCACAAGAATTATATAAATAAGTGATTTTCACCTCATTTTAACCCCCATTCATCAAGTTCACTTATCCACCTATTCACTTAAGCATTCAAGCATTCTACATCTTTTTAAGCACTTTGAAGCAGCCATTGACATTACTCCAGACATGCATCATCAAGAGTTAGCATAGTTGATAGCACTTGCATGTTATTAGTTTATCTTTCTCTTTCATTGCATTTCCTTTTCAAGGGTTTGACCAAGGCAAACCCCTATTCACTAACCCCCAATCATTTTTCCCCTTTTGCTTGTTTGTTTGCAGATTTGATAGGTTATTAGGTGTTGAAGAGTGATTTTCAAATCAACTAGGTCCTTCATGTTAACTTGAGTCAAAATCAAGCTTGGAGAGAGTTATTTGTCTATTTTTTGTAGATTTGACTTTGACGACCCAACAAGTAAACATTCTCAGATCTGGTGTTGCAGAGTTGTCTCGTAGTTTTTTTAGGAATTTGGGGGAGGACTGGTTCACCACTTGTGGCAAATGAGTGGCATCTTAGGAATGAAAACTTGAGTTTTGACAGATTTTAGATCCCAACAGATAGAAATCAGCTCCTGACAGTTTTTCACCAATAGGTGGACTGATTTGCCACCCTGGGTGAATGAGTCCCATTGTGAAAAATTAGTACATTTCACCAGCATCCAAAACACTCCAGAAAGCTCACATTTCACCCAAATGCACTCAAATTCATCCCTATACTTTATGTTCTACATAATTTCTTCATTCGCATAATTGTTTGCATATCACAATGTGTTTTCAAACATAGTTGTAATTACACTTTTGCATTCATTTTCAGTCACCTAGAGTAAAATATTGCATTTAGTTAACTTCATTTACATCACATCACACACATCCTAATTTGAGTGATACATAAGCATTTTTGGCCCTATCTCTCTCCTTTTAGGTGAAAAACCCTAGAAGTGCAAGAGTAGTCCATAAGGTCCCAAAAATCTATGTTTCATTTTGTTGAACCCGACTTTTGAACACTTCACATTTTTTATTGTATTCACATATTGCATCTTAATTTCCATTTTCATTAGCATTCAATTAAGATATTAATTTTTTATTACATTCTAGGACTTTTGATATTGCATTAGTGAAAACTTCATCTAGATTTCATTTTTTCATTACACCCAATTGAAAAAAGTCAAAATCTGCATTCTGCATCTGAAAATTACATACTATAGAGCATTTAAATCATCTTAAATTTTTTGAAAAACATTAAAAAAAATTCATACTGGGACTCATTCACCACCCAGGGCAAATCAATCCCTCTACACTTGTTAAACAACATTTTAAGCATTTTTCTTCCATTTGTTTGCATTTCTATTTTCTTAGTTAGATCTCTGTTATAGTTATCAACATTTTTGTTATTTTCATTTCAAGCTATTAGATTAGCTTACATTGTCCTTCACCCCTCCTTTGTCATACATGCATAAGTGTTTGGTGCCCAGTTGATTATACTTTAGTGAGATGAAGTTCTAGACTCATGGCATCCCGGATAGCACTTTCATTTTGGACCTTGGGATTTCACGATCTCCTACTCCTAGTATGGAAAATGGTGCATTAGGCCCTAAAAATACCACTACTATACCTTCACCTTTCCATCCAATGAATGTTCACAACCAAACCAACTCCCTCTCGCAAGAAAAAGGTTATTAATATTCATGAATTTGCACATTTACAACAAGACTTGTCACTTGAAAAAATCTCCACAACTGCCATACCTGCCATTGAGAATCTTCATCATTTGATTGAAAGTGATTATGGCTTGCAGGTGATGAAGAAAATTGTCGAGATTTAAAATAAACATACCTCCTCCAACATCCAATCCTCAACCATTCTTGTAAGTCATGGAGCATGTCAAGTTCCTCCCCCTTCAACCATTGCCTCCATCCCAACTTATACCAATCCACAAGTCCATTCAACTATGAATCATGCTACTTATTTCCCTATTTCCACTAGCATTCCTACCTCCTTTGTGGCATTGCAAGTCCTTTCTACCACTTTCACACCTCTTAGCATTCCTTTAACTTCCCCCAACATCACTTACACTCCATCATCATTTTCCCTTCCACCTCAACCCACATACCCTAATCCTCTTCTTACATAGCTTCTCACTACTATTTCATCTATGTGACACCAACTCTCCAAAATTAGTCAAGGTCAATATGATCCAACCACCTATCATGTTCGTAGTAGTCCCTTATCCTTAGAAATCTTACGTACCCCAATGCCACAAGGGATAGAAATGCCTCGGTTTGAGAAATGTGGAGGAAAAGGAGATCCTATCAACCATATTAATGCTTATACAACTTTGTGTAGTGACTTTGTCCTTGAAGATAAAATTTTAGCAAAACTTTTTCCACGGACCTTGAAAGACACTTCCTTATAATGGTTTTCCAGCTTGCTCAATCATTTCATCTATTCATTTAATGAATTGGTAGATTCTTTCATTAGTAACTTTCAAGTTAACATGACACCTAAAAAGACAATGGCTGACCTTATGAGATGTAGAAAAAATAGAGATGGAAAAGTGATAGATTTCATCTCACGTTACAAATCCTTATATGCTCAAATTGATGTCAAAATTCCCCATGCACATCTGCAGAAGATGTTTCTCAAAAATTTGCAGAACAACCTTCAGGATAAACTCACCATGATGAAATTCCCTTCATTCATGCATTTATGTACAACCTTATGTGACTACCAAAATTTAGTTTCAAGTCATGATTCAAAATCCACTTCCAACCAAGTCGAAAAAACTTAAAACACCACAACCAACCCAATCCAAAACAACACACAAAACATCCGCAAACCTAATAGAGGATTTTTTACAATTTAATCTGCCTCCTCAATCTCAACCACAACCAACCCAATCCATTCTGAATCAAGTGGTCATTGTTAGGGAAGCTATGCCTTATCATTATGGAGATCCAAATAGAAATTTCACTCCTTTACTCGATACCCTCCATCACACAATGAGCCAATTAATCCAAAAATGTATGCTCACTTTGCCACCTGTTCGACCACTTGATTCAAATCAGTCATTACCACCTACATTCAAACCTAATGCTTATTGTCACTTTCATCGTCAAAATGGCCATGACACTGAATATTGTAAGTGCCTTAAACATTTAGTTCAAGACCTCATTGATTCGGGTGAATTGACCATTGCAGGTGTTAATGATCAAGGAAATAAGTATGTTGCACCTCCTATCCAAAATTTACAAATTTTCACCAATCCTATGCCGAAACATACTACCTCATTTGTCAAGGCTAGTGAACCTTCCAAGCTTGATGTAATGAATGTTGATACCAATAATAGACAACATGATACAACTCCTATTGTTACCCAAGCTAGTCCTATGGATAATCTTGTGGCTATGATAGATGTTATCCCTCATAAGGGCCAAACCACAAAATCACTTGATATTACTTTTTCTACTAAAGACATACTCCAAAAGCTTCTTGATGGTCCTCTCTACATAGTTGGATGAATCTATGATAAGCCCACTAATGGGATATTAATAGATCCCACTTGTGGTGCAAACGTGATCATAGAAGATTTTTTTCTATTACACGAATTATATCAAGATTATTACAATAAACCCACCGCATGGATTAAAACACATAATGGTTTTGCATTCCCTATGATTGGATTGATCATGCTAACCTTACAAATAGAACCTAAAGCTTTGGAAGTAAAATTTTCAATTATTCCACAATCTAACCAATTTCGTTTGCGGCTAGGCCTCCCTTTGCTTCGCTCAATGAAA
Source organism: Sequoia sempervirens (assembly GCA_007258455.2). Classification (NCBI taxonomy): domain Eukaryota; kingdom Viridiplantae; phylum Streptophyta; class Pinopsida; order Cupressales; family Cupressaceae; genus Sequoia; species Sequoia sempervirens. The sequence continues at coordinate 139,283,128 of VDFB02105785.1, forward strand.
GTGGTCCCATTAGTTGTTCATAATTTCTTGAAGTTTCCACATGACAACTAGATGGCCACCATACATGATAGTTGCTTTAATCCTTTATCTTCCAAAGGTAACTTCTCAATAGAATCCTTCTGGCTTGAACCCATAGAACCGATCATCCCTCACGAGGACTTCTTTTTCATAGCCTATGAAAAGTTTAAAGCCAAAAATATAGCTGAATTGTCCCTTCGAAACTTATCCCCACCCACCTCTGCACCTCCTATCATAGATGAAACCATGTTTCAACCTAATTATGACATTGAGAAAACCATACAACCTTCTGAACAATCACCACTTGAGATTTCCCTGCCATCATTTAAATGACCAAGGGAATATGATACAATCCCTACTCAGCCTCCTCGCCTTAAACAAGTTTACAAAGCAAAAGAGAAAGTGGTTGATCCCTCCTCTTCAGTTTCTTCTATTCTTCCCTCTTCAAAAGTAGAAGAACCTATGATGACTCAATCTGCTCTTACACCTCAACAACTCCGAAACATAATTAAATGGAACCATAGTGCTAGGGAACGAAGGCGTCATCGTCGTCTCCTTCCTCATCAATCTTTCATAGAAGACAACAAATAAAATCAACCTTTAACTTTGATAGAAGTAATTTAGATGACCACCCTCCTTCTCGTGATCCGCCACAAGATAGTCCAGTACAACAATCATAGAAAATTGAACCAATCCAACAACCTCATCTTTTGATACATCCATCTTTAGAAATCACTCTTCAACCTCCTATTGTCATTAATCTTGATAATGATGATGATGGTGATGATGATGTGGAAATTGCCAAAGTCCATGAAGAAGAACATAATGATTTAAATTCTCTATTTTCATCTACAATGAGCTTAAATGATACATCCTCTCCACCCAGTGAAGAACATGGTACAACTCCTGGTTTGGTGCTTGCAATTATTCCTTTGGACAATCAACCACCCTCGCATTACACTAAACACAATTGGGAGGCAGATGACCTATTAGATGGTTGAATTGCATTTGCCTAACTAGCATTTTTTTATTTTCTCTTTTTATTTTCTTTTTATGTGTATTGTGTTCCCTCATATTGTGTTTGATGTTCTCTCTCTTTGTACACTTCTTCTATTCATACCTTTATTCTTCTATTCGTTGTGCATTGTTTTTTTCTCTTTTTTTTGTGTTCTCCTTTTGGGGATGATGCAAAGCATAGAGATGCCCTATGTCTCTTTCATGTTGACCCACAAGGTCCTTGTTTTTTCCCTATTTTTGTTTTTTGTTTTCATTTTTGGGATGATGCAAAGCGTTGAGACTGAAATGTCTCCTTCATGTTGACCCAAAAGCTTTTTCATTTTCTTTTTCCTCTTTCATTTATTTTCACTTGTGTTTTCCTTTTGGGGACGATGCAAAGCATTGAGACCGCAATGTCTCCTTCAAGTTGACCTAAAATATTTTTCATTTTCTTTTTCCTTTTCATTTTCTTTTCACTTGTGTTTTCCTTTTGGGGACGATGCATGGCATCGAGACCACACTGCCTCTTCCATGTTGACCCAAAATAGACTTAAAAGCTTTTTCATTTTGTTTTTCCTTTTTTCTTTTTTTTTTCTTGTGTTTTCCTTTTGGGGATGATGCAAGGCATCCATACCATAATGTCTCTTCCATGTTGACCCAAAATGGACTTTCATTTTCCATTGTTTTCGCTCTCTTTGTGTCATTCTTCCTGTTCTCTATGCTTTGTGGAATGATAATAGTTTTGAGCTTTTCTTTTCATATAAACACATTGCAGCAACAAACATACTGACCCCAAATCCATAGATCCCTTATTTGTCTGGTGTATTTTCCTTTCTAGGGGGAAACTCCCTTTCTTTGTTTTTCATTTTCCTTGACATGATGTAGCCTAACTTCGAAACATATGACTTGGCATAGGGATTTCTAAGTTGGCTCTCATGTATTTTTTTCTTTTTGAATTCTCTTTTCTTCTCTACTTTAAAGTAATTGCTCATAGAATGATGTGTAGCAATTCCTTTAAAGTGGTGGGCATACATTACCATCAATTCATTTGCATTCTTGGTTCCTAGTGTGGCCTAGTCATTTGCATGATGCGTTTGTCACTTTGTGGATGACATTGGGTGTGATGTCCTTCATAAGTGTGATCTATCTCAACATATTACATTCCTCTTTGTGGCTTGATGTGACACACTACATACCCTAAGTTGTGAATATACTATTCTTTGATTGGTCCTCTCTTGGATACATTAGACATAATGTTCCCTAAGTGACTAACCTTGTATATACTGAACAAGACTCCTTTGAACATCTTTTCACATTTTATATTTCACATTTTACTCTAAATTTTTGTTTTTTTACATTTTGCATTTCTTTTTGCCACCTTGCATAACACAACTTGCATGCATGTGGTACCTTTTTCTTTTTGTTCATAACATTTTTCTTTGTGGCACCTTGTTAAAGTTATCAATGGGTGTAACTTTAATATGGTTGAGCGAGAAGCCCACCTAGTAGCATGAGTTTTCCGCATAGCCACCTTTGTTTTTTGTGAGTGCATACCAACTAGTGTATGTATCTTACATTTTGGGCTTTCTCACCCCACAGACAACTACTTCCATGGCCCTAAAGTGAGTATACAGTTGGGCTTTCTCACCTCATGGACAACCTAAAGTTTCATGGCCTCAGAGTGAGTACATAGTCTCTTTTTCAAACAATCAACCTAGATCTCTTTTCACAACTAGTTGGATTGATGATCGAAGCTTCATCCAATTATTTTCAACACTTTTGTGTTCCTTTTTTCTTATGCTTAATTTTCCATGGGATCTTCACCCCAGGGGATTGATCATCCCTCTTGATCATTGGCATTCCATCTCGCTAACATAAGTGCATTTGAACCCTCCTCTTGATGTTCATGACTACTTTAGTGTGAGTTTGAAGCAAGTTCATCCTCTCACTAAAGTGGGGGCTAAATGTGTCATAGAAAAATGGTCCCTTCTCATTTTCATGGCCTTTTAAGTCTTGTTTTATGGTGTTGGAACTATGTTTCTTTGATTTTATATTGTATCATGGCTTGAACATGCTTATTTAGGTATTAAAACTCAAAGAATGATGTCTTGTGAAGGTGTTGTGACTTGTTGTAAGACATTTCTACATTCTTCTAGACTATATTTAATGAAATTCACTTAAAAAACACCTTTTCACACATCAACAAGTCCTATTTTGAAGTGTTGTAAAGTCTTGTAACAAGCTTTCACATTCTTCTAGGCATATTTTCACTATTTACACCTTTCTCATGCTTTATTTGGTCTATTTATGCCCTCATAAGTTGTAATTAAGTGTCTTTTTGAATGTTATCCCAACAAATAACATTAAATACAACATTTTTCTTGACACTTGTTTCTAGGTCCTAGGTGGGACCCATTCGCCATGGGTGGCGAATGAGTCCCCCTTGGCCCCAAATTCAAAATATTTTAAATTTCCTTTCAAGATTTTATTCAAAATCACTTGATGTCAGCATGTGATGAGGTATGAATGGATACTAAGGCACAAGAATTTTATAAATAAGTGATTTTCACATCATTTTAACCCCCATTCATCAAGTTCACTTATCCACCTATTCACTTAAGCATTCAAGCATTCTACAACATATTTTCAAGCACTTTGAAGCAGTCATTGACATTACTTTAGACTTGCATCTTCAAGAGTTAGGTGAGTTGATAGAACTTGCATGTTATTAGTTTATCTTTCTCTTTCATTGCATTTCCTTTTCAAGGGTTTGATTACCAAAAGTGAGGTTTGACCAAGGGAAACCCCTATTCACTAACCCCTAATCATTTTTCCCCTTTTGCTTGTTTGTTTGTAGATTTGACTGGTTATTAGGTATTGAAGAGTGATTTTCAAATCAAGTAGGTGCTTCAAGTTAACTTGAGTCAAAATCAAGCTTGGAGAGAGTTATTTGTCAGTTTTCTGCATATTTGACTTTGGCAACTCGACAAGCAAACATTCTCAGATTTGGTATTGCAGAGTTGTCTCCCTATTTTTCAAGAATTTCGGGGAGGATTGAATTACCACCTATGGTGAATGACTCCCATCTTAGGATTGGAAACTTGAGTTTTATCATATTTCAGTTCTTGACAAACAAAAACTAGCTCCAGATAGTTTTTCACTAGTAGGTGGACTAATTCACCACCTTAGGTGAATGAGTCCCACTATGAAAAATTAGTACATTTCACCAGCATCTAGAACACTCTAGAAAGATCACATTTCACCCAGGTGCACTCAGATTCATCCCTATAATTTTTGTTGTGAATAATTTCTTAATTTACATAGTTGTTTGCATATCATAATTTGGTTTCAAACATAGTTGTAATTACACTTTTGCATTCATTCTCAGTCACCTAGATTAATCTATTACATTTAGTTAATTTCATTTACATCACATCACATCACACACATCCTAATTTGAGTGATACATAAGCATTTTTGGCCCTATCTCTCTCCTTTTAGGTGAAAAACCCTAGAAGTGCAAGAGAGTAGTCGATAGAGTCCCAAAAATATATGTTTCATTTTGGTGAACCCGACTTTTGAACACTTTGAATTTATAATTGTATTCACATATTGCATCTCAATTTCCATTTGCATTAGTATTCAATTAAGAAATAGATTTGTTATTACATTCTAGGACTTTTCATTTTGCATTAGTGAAAACTTCATCTAGATTTCATTTTTGCATTACATCCAATTGAAAAAAGTCAAAATCTGCATTCTGCATCTAAAAATTGCATACTCTAGAGCATTTAAATCATCTTAAAATTTCTAAAAAACATTAAAAAACTTCATACTGGGACTCATTCGCCACCCAGGGTGAATCAATCCCTCTGCATTTGTTAAACAACATTTTTAGCATTTTTCTGCCATTTGTCTGCATTTCTATATTTTGTAGTTAGATCTCTATTATAGTTAGCAACATTTCTATTATTTACATTTCAAGCTCTTAGATTAGCTTACATTGGCCTTCACCCCTCCTTTGTGGTACTTGAATGAGTTTTTTGTGCCCCATTGATTATACTTTAGTGAGACAAAGTTCTAGACTCATGGCATCCCGAATAGCACTTTGATTGTGGACCTTGGGATCTCATGAGCTCCTACTCCTAGTATGGACAATGGTGCATTAGGCCTTGACAATACCACTTCTATACCTTCACCTTCCCATCCAAGGAATGTTGAAAAACAAACCAACTCCCTCTCGCAAGAAAATTTCATTAATATTCATGACTTTTCACATTTACAACAAGACTTGTCACTTGAAAACATCTCCACAACTACCATACCTGCCATTATGAATCTTCATACTTTGATTGAAAGTGATGATGGCTTGAAAGTGATGAAGAAAATTGTTGAGATTTATAATAAACATGCCTCCTCAAACATCCAATATGTAACCATTCTTGTAAGTCAAGGAGCACCTCAAGTTCCCCCCCTTCAACCATTGACTCCATCCCAACTTATACCAATCTGCAAGTCCATACAACTATGCATCATGCTACTTCTTTCCTAATTTCCATGCACTAGCATTCCTACCTCCTTTGTGGCATCACAAGTCTTGTCTACCACTTTCACACCTCTTAGCATTCCTTTCACTTCCCTCAACATCACTTACACTCAAACCACATACACGTGGTGAGTCATAAAGATACAAAATAAGCCGTATGGTAGGGTGACTCATTCAAAACTTGACCACTAGAGGATAATTGTACCACAACCAAGAAATAATTGCACTAAAAGGAAATGTGGTATACTGGTGTCATATTATATAAATCACCACCCCACAAAAAGTAAAATATAAAGCAACAAGATATGTGCGGTATGGCGGTGCCAAATGGCTTAACCCATTATCCTGCAATATACAAATTATATCATAAGATGGTTGTGTGGTAGAATGATGAAGAACTATTTTAAACTACTATCTCACGATGAAGATATTAAGAACTTAGAAGAGCGTGCAGTATAGCAGTAAGTTCCTTGCCGTCCCATGAAAAAGGAAGCTTAGTCATATATATGATGTGCAGTATGGTGGTGAAGGATTAAATAAACTACAACACTACGATAAAGGTAAAAATGCTAAGTGTGAAGCTTGCAATATAGTGGGGTAGTTATAATAAGCATGTAATATAACATTTCCATCTCACACATATCAAAAGGACTAGTGGCGATATTACCCGGTACAAGTTGGCAAAGGCATTTACATCAATAATCTCATTAATCATAACCACTAGCACAAATTGTTGCATTTCCCAAGATCAATGATGAATATTCAAAATGGAAATATGAGCTGATTATGAAATATTTTCCATGAGGCTAACATAAGTGTCAAAATGACTTGACCCAAAGGCAGATAAATTTAGAACTTAGTATTCATTTTATCAATTGATTGTATAGAATCGTCATCATGCCAGGAGATAAGGAGTTCAGATGTCAAAGGATCTACAACTATTGCATCATTAGGTAAGTGCATTCTATAGCCTTTGAGTGGAAATTTTGCAGTTTGAAAAATTAAAGAATTTAAATAGGAATAGAAAGTTTAAATCATGCCACCTAGAAAAGGTGAAATTAAGAAAGAAGAACCTAAGAATAGGTTTTCAAAATAGTTTATACTAGATATTATGCCTGATTCAATAGATAAAGGATTTAAGAATGTCTTTAGAGACATAGCTCAGTGGTGTTAGAATGAAATCAATCCTATTTCAAGGTGGTATTTATTTTGGTACTTCTATGAGAAAATAAATGATAAGGTTCCAATATGAAACCCTAGGACTCTAGATTTTGCCAAATTGATTGTCCCCAATGTTTTCATCGATGTTGAATTCATTAGAGTATTAGCTCGAAACTATCACCCAACTACCAAAACAATGATAATGGCAGATGGTTCACCATTGGTAAGACTCACCAAAGCTACCATTATGGAGTGTTTTAACCTAAAAAATAGGCCCTTACCAAAGATGGAATTCAGAGGAGTGAGGAGGAATACAATAGTTTGAGAAAAACTTATAGGAGTCATGAAGTTCCCATGCATATAAAGAGAGGAGAAAATAATAGAAGAATACCTATTGCCTCCTCTTGTGTCAAGCCATTTGCTATTAATGATTCCCAGGTATATTTTAAGAGAACCTACTTCTCCTTGTGTCAAATTCTGGGGATAGATGTTGAAGAAAAGATGTTAGTTAGCCTGATGATGTTAGCAATGAGAATTCAAAACCCTAAAACTAATGTCAAGTATGGCTTTACTTCATTTATTGAGAAGTCATTACATGATGGATTCATGTAAGTAAAGGAGGGTAGATCTCCTATCACTTTTAGGGGTTAATACTTATTGTTCCATTTGATTTTATATTAAAAAAGAAATAGATTGACTTAGAAAATGTGTTTGGGTATGATAGATGAGAAAGGTAATCAACTGCCTATCCAAAATTGGTGTTACATATGGGACAATAGGTTTAGAAAGAGTGATTTTGTGATTTTCTATGAAGATTTTATGCTCAGAATAATGACAATCCTTGGCCATGGATATCCAAGGTCACATATGCCAATATTACTACTGTTAAGAACCCTAGCACTCAGACCTAAACAAGGGCATACTCATAACATAGGGGATTAGTTTTTCTTTCCTAGTACCACAATAATAAGAGTGTATGGATGTCCCCAAGCCCCACACATCTTTCCCAAAAATTCTCCTCTCTGATTGTCCTTCTTCGAATTCATGTGGTAGATGATGTGGATGGAGAAGGAATTTATGCATAGACAAAAGAAAGGCACCTATTTTCCTAATTGGACAGTATGTGGGGATTTGTCTATTGGATCAGATACTCTTGAGGAGTTGTAAAATTTCTTGAAGACAAGATATCTTGTAAAATCTAGGAAAGAAAGGGTCTTTGACCCTAAAGGTTATATAAACCTTAGCAAACAAACACTCCTTACAAAAACTTGAATCACCGAAGAAGTGAACTCTAAGGAGGATGTGATAAGGAATGCTATCACTCCCCAAGATGTACATAAAATAAGAAGAAAAAGGGACATACTAATAAAATTATAAGAGTGAAGAAAGACAATGGAAAGTAATTTCCAAGGGTTTTACATAGAGGAAATGGATCCCATCAAAAGGATCAATAAAATGACTGATAAGTTTAATAAATTGTATGATAAATTATAAAAGGAGTTGGAGAAATCCACCAACATAGCTCCAAAGAGGCCAAAAATTATTGTAATATCAAAACCCCAAGATGAGATGTCAATACATGTCTCATTAGATTCACCCCCTGAGTAGCCAGAATCCAAAAGGAAAAAAATATAGGAACAAGAGCCCTTAATGCCATATGAGATGAGTGAAGGAGGTGGGGATACTAAAGAAGTGGTAGATGTGCTAACATAATTAAGGGGAGATATTGAAGTTGATCAACCACCCTATGACTGAAAAGATCATAAACCTAAAGAAAGAGTTGATGTACACACAAAAGGTGAAAATATATGCAAGATGATGAAAGAATGGTAGTAGCCCACAAACTCATAGAAAATGATGAGTTAATTTAGACTCTTGAATTTAAAGATTTTTGGATTAAAGTAAAGATGAAGGAATTCAAAGAGAAGGTTCAAATAAATAAGATGGGTGTTGATGAGTCCCAACATGATGATATTGTTTCCCAAACCTCCAAAGAGCTTAAGATAGGTGAAATAAATATCAGTCCACATGAATCCAAGAAAATAGTGATAAAAAGTAATATCTTGCTCATACAAGGAACAAATTTAAGGAAAATGTTCTTACTTGACCAAGTAATAAACCAAGAAGACCCCATGCTAATGATTTGGTTTGTTTCTGAAGAGGGTATTAGTGGAATATGCTACAGTCCTAGAATGGAAACCTTACCCTTTAGGGATAAGCAAAAGAATATTGAGAAGCTTAAGTTTCTAGAAAATGTGTGAGAAATGAAAGGAAGTGTCATGGTTAAAATTACCAAAGACACCCTAGCTTTGGAAGAAGCCACCATGACCATTCATTCTACAATGCTCACAAGAGCAACTGTCAAAAATTTGGAGAATAAACTCATAGAGTATGAGAGGGCTCAAACAAGTATGAATGATGTAGTAAATATATTATACATAGAAAATGTGAAGTTGAAGCAACAATTGAAAGTAACAGGCCCCTCTCATAGGATTGAAATGGTAGTATATCAAAACGTTGACAATGTCTCTAATGAGCCAACAAGATCTTTCAAACAAGAAATAAAAAACTTTAAGGGGTGCAATGAAGAGACCAATACTGAAGTAAAAGAACATATTTATGGTTTATTAGAGAAGGTCTTAGAGCACGGAACCAAGATATTGATGGAAAAAATAGAAATGGTACATTAATGTTATACCTCCTTATCCAAAGAAATAGAAATGAAGGCTCATGCTCTTATTCTAGACCCTTTGTTCAAGAAATAGCAGCCCATCCATCATACACCAAGTACATTGTGCGATGTTTTACAAAGAAGCATGGATGCCCCTGTAGTGTTGAAGGTAGCAGAGAGGATAGTAAAGATGGTGAGTGATGAGTCTATGTATGTATCAGGGGAAGGTCAAAAGATTAATGTAAAAATATAATCTTTTAACACAATGACACAATGGTTTTTACCAAAATTTTTTGAAGAAAATGACCAAGTAAAGGATTGTGTTAGCTTTAAAAATGAGTTTAACTAGGTGGTCTCCAATTGTATTACTCATTTGTAGAAAAATGATGAAATTAATGTTTAGAGTTTCAATATAAGATTGGATGGAATGATTGCATTACACTTTGGATATTCAAAATTTATTGTAGTGGATAGAGCATTGCTAAATGGAAGATGGAAAACTCATCTGGCCAACATAATAGAGATTTAGGAATACAAGTGGTTGAATGAATATACTATGTACCAATGGGAGAAAATATATTTGGTTCCCCTAGAGGAATGAACATGCTATTCGAGACTATGAAGCATGAAGCATTGGAGATATTATCGAGGATAAAGGAACTTGACCAGATCTTATGTGATCACGGGTACCTTGTGGAGATTAACGGACTTTGATATCTCACAAATACTTTGGGATTTCCCTCTTGATAATCCACCGTTGTTTCTTATTTAATTACTGTATGTAATCATGCTAAATAATGAAAATTAGGCTTTAGTTTATGATAATTGAAGGGGTCTTTTAAAGAGGTTTGAATCTTGTTTCTTCCTTCAACTATAAGAAGGAAACTAAGACCTCATTTTTTATCATCATAGACATAGAGAGGTGAATAGTAGAATAGAGTAGGAAAATAGAAAGTTGTTTTGAAACAAAGAATTCAGATATGAACTATATAATCTTTTGAAGCAAATCAATGGAGAAGAATCTTTAATCTGGTGTTTGACATTTTTATGTTTAATTATTTGTTGATATTGATTCATATATGTTACCTTTGTTGGACCTCTAGAATGGTCTTTTCTTGTTATTCAAATTGAATATATCAAACATATACTTAATATGTCTAGACACACGTGCTGCCTCTGTGTGACTTTCTTGATTGGTTTCTAAAAGAAGAGAATTAAAATTCCTTTTAAGAGATTCTTTTTAATTGGTTTCTGCATAGAATTAAAATTATTTTAAATTAATCATCTTAACTTTTTTTCTTCAAGAAAGAATTAAAATCCTTTCAAATAGTCACAGTAACTTGGGAAGATATCATTGGGATTTGTAAGAAGAGTCTAATAATTGACAACCTTGTATGTTTATACAAGGTATAAACATCTAGAAAAGTGCCAAATAATTTGAGTTAATCTAGGAGGGAGGAAACATCTATCATAGACATCTTGACTCTCTTGCCCATAGTAGGAAGAAAGCACTAGTGACACTCACTACAAAACAAAACTTCTAGAAAACCTTATTCACATACTTTAATTTCAAACATTAGGATTAGGAATAATTGTTAGTTTGCATCTATTTCATATTTACATGCCAGTATGGATAGATTTCCAAAGTTAAATAATTCACACAACCTTTAAATTTTCTCCATGATCAAGGTACACCCACCTAGGTCTAGCAAATCCTGAAGTGCAGGGAGTCCTAAACCATATTGGTTGACTCTGTTTGTTGGCCAAAACATTGTAAGCCTGACCATAGAGCTTGGCATAATCTTAGGGTTTTGAATCTGCAATTTTGGGAACCAATAGCCTCAACATGATTTACCTTCACTCGAGGTCCAAAAAAAACATGAAGGCTTGATGATAAAGGTAATCATTAATTAAATTGTAGTTACACTCTCATAGAAAATGAAGTAGGTCTTGATGTTTGTAGCATTGATCTCCAAGATAAAATTGGTGTGGAAAAAAAACTTATTCAATTCAATGATTTAAATATTTGTGGATTGGATAATGTTAATAGGAAACCATTATGAATAATCATATTACCTATTAAGGTCAGACCTATAGTTTTTCCTACGCCTATCCATATAATGCCAAGACCTCTTTCATGTACAACCTTCTCCTAGTGAGAACATGGATTCATGTTATGAAAGGGGTGCCATCTACTATTCACAATGGGATCAAATTTGAGTACAAAAAAAATATACACTACTAAAGTAGATGAACAAATCTATAAATCACAAGCTCAATATGATCATAATGCCTCCAACTCCCCTAATACTTTGATTCTAGATTCCAAAGTAGAACCTATACAAGTTGATGGTAATCCTCATTTTGTTTCACCTACAACAAATATCTTATGTAATAATTAGGGGTCATTAGATTTTACACCTCATTTCAAAGAAGAGTTCAAAATCTCACCTTCAGAGTCCAAAGAGTCATATACAAATGATTCATCTTCAAACATATGTCTTATTGATGATTGGGATTCATTATATTTTACACCCTCCTTTATGGGAGAGTATAAAACCTCACAATCTAAACCAAAAAACCCTTGTGTTCTATTTTCTCTACTTGGGTTTACATCAACAACATCACCCCATGGTGGTGATGGAGGCCCTTCAACTCCCATCCCTCATCAGAGGAATATGCATAACTTTAAGAAACTTAAAAAGGATTTGTGTTCTCATGAAGAAGCCAATCCTTCTAAAAAGCATAAAACCTTTTCATCTGAGTTATAATAATGTTATGGTCTTGGATACAAACCCATTTCTAAACATGAATATAATTAAAACATGGAGAAAAATGATAGAGATCAAGTAAAGTATATGTTGTACTTTTTAAGAAATATCTAGGTTTACCACCTTTATCTCCATCTTCTTTTAAGGCCTTAGTATCTCATGTGTGTATGACATCTTGTGATGAGAAAGAAATGTCCCCTATTATTGATCAAGAGACTATCTTGTTGAGGCTTCTCAAAGCCTGCTTGATTATTCTTCATCTAAAAAAATGAAAGAAAATTTCCAACAAAAGTTCATTCTATACATATCATAGAGTTCATGGTCATTCTACTAATGAATGCAAGGCTTTGAGTAATAAAATTCATCATCTTAAACATTGTGGTACTCTTCCATGTGTTGATGCACCCACTTCCTCTAATTGATACTAATTTTTATCCTAGCATGTTGCTCATCACTATGTGGCACTAGTAGTTTTATGTGTCTTGCTCTTTGCCATTTATGGTGGTACAATATTAGGAAAAACCATATCTATCTTGCCAAAAACTTGAATTTCTTGGTATTTTTATTTGTCTCTATGATTGGGGGGCAAGAATAACTATTTTTTCAAGGTGTGTATTCTTTTCAAGGATCACCTCTTCCTCTCTTTCTACTTAAAATACCAACATAGTAGGTATGTTGATATTTTAAGTGGGGGGCATATTATCCCCCATCCATTGTTTGCATGTCCCTTCTTAGTCATGATAGCATATATCTCCTAGGAAGTGTGAGCTTCATATTAAAAGTGTGATTTCCAGTATTGGCATTGTTGTTCTTGCCACCGAGGTTCAAACCCCATTGGGTTGGTATTGTTGAATGGTTGTATTCTGGTTCATAGCTCCGGTCAAAAGCATTTACCCCTTGAATAAAAATATTCAAAGTGTGATTTTTACATTGGCATTATTTTTATTGACATCAACATTATTTACATTTAAATTATTTTATTGGTATTGGCATTAACATTTTGACATTGAGTACAACATTAGCATAGCATATTGATCATGTTGTGTGGTGCCCTATCAAAGTTATCAAGAGGTATAACTTTGGTATGGTTAGTATAATGGGAGCCTTTGGACATAGCATGACTTCCTCATTGCACGGTGAGAGCCTACATAAAGGCATGAATTTCTCACTTAGCCACTTTTGGGGGGCTTACCTAGTGGACAACGAATTTCACTAGCTCCTATGAGCCTATTTTTCCCAAGTCCACCTAGCATAACACAACTTTCTTGCTTTCAAATGGATTTTTTACATTTTTCATGGCCATCGAGCATAACACAACTTTCTTGCCTATAGAGCCATGTGTTGGATGGATGTAGCATAATACAATTTTCTAGTCCATCTTTCTTTCCTAAATTTGTATCAATTTTTGCATTGTATGTTTGTGTATCTTATCTTGTTGTTGCATATCATACATCTTGTGTGTGTTACTTTTTTCTTATGTTGGTTTTCCATGGTATCTTTATTTTGAGGGCTTGCACAACCTCCTTGATCTTTGTCATCCTATCCCCTCAAAATTTGTGCACTTGGACCCCTCTTCACACGTATTTTTCTACTTTAGTGTGAGTTTGATGTAAGGTCATCCTCTCACTAAAGTGGGGGCTAAATGTAGCATTGCAAGTATGAGAAAGTTTGGTGGTGATGTCATTAATGTTGTTATTGATGTCAACATAGTTTAGTATGTTGCAGATTGTACATGTATAGTTGAGATACTTTTGAGATGTTGTGAGTACATGGAGATATCTTCATGATGTTGTAGATGTGCTGAAATGATGAGTTTCCAAGTGCTTTTGAGAAAATTACTAAAGAAAAGAAGTCAAAGTTATGAATGTGTTAAGAATGTGCTCTGGTATGTGCTATGTTTTTGTCCTATGTTGATCCTATGCTTGTGTGGATCCGAAGGTTTTCTAATGATGATCTAGTGGTGATATCTCCTGAGTTGTAGTTTTTGGTTTGATGGGATGTGAAAGCTACATTTACTGGTGTGTGAACTATTTTGAAAAAGTTGGTCTTATGTAGACTAGGAGAAATGTTTCTACTCCATAGTCCTTTTCTATTCTATTTTAGATCTTGTGGATTTGGAATCTCTTATATTGGTGTTCTCTTGGTTCTGTCAAAGAATTTTGTGGTTTGGTGATCCAAAAGTCAAGTTTCAAAGTTGTATGTGTTTGCATAGTCTAGATGGATGGATGGAAGGAGTTTGGTGTTGGAAGGTTGTTACACTTGTTGTGGATGTATCTAAAGGAGCCTGAGATGTGTTCTCATGCATACTAAAGTGTTTTGTGTCATATACATGTCATCTTCTTGTTGGGAAGCATGTACATCAATGCTCATTTGTGTTTTCATTAGGTTTCGCCGACCTGGTGTTTATACTTCATTTGAAGAATTAAATTAAATTAAGCATGTGGTTGATCCAAGAAATTATCTTTTGGTCTTGGATAAATGTTTTATTGGTCCACTCTTATTCTTTTCCACTGCGAGAATGTTAATTTTCCAACCTAATTTGAATTCATGAAGTGAAGTTTATGTGGCCAACCTTGGAGAAAGTTTCTAAGGTTGAAGATGGTATAAATGGAAATCGGATTGAAAAGAATTAGAAGTATATACAAAGTGATGAAGTAAGCCACAAATCAAAAGAGTAGAAGTGTGTGTAAGTTAGTTGAGGAAGTAGTACTTCATTGTGTTAGATTCCTGAAGGCAGTGAGTTGAAGGCTTCTGCAATCTTCTAATCAAGGTTATGAATGTGTGTTAATTGTTGTGGTGGATCTTTTGTTCTCTTTTGTATCCATAGGTAGTGAGCCTCTTTCTTGGATATTGATTCCTTTCTATAGGTAGTGATCCTTTGTATTTGGACATTGAGTCCTCTTCTAGGTAGTGAGCCTCTGTATTTATTTTTATAATCTCTTCATATTGTGAGTTAATCCTCGCCCTAGTTTTTCCTTCACTAGGTTTTCCATATAAAAATCTAGTGTTCATTTTGTTGATTTTACTTTTTGTTATTTATGTTTCATGCTAAAACTTAATAACAGAATAGTGTGGTTGTGGAATTGATAATTGTTGAAGTTTTAAGTTTGAAATTTTGTAAGAACTGATTCACTCCCCCTCTCAGTTGTTGTACACCTTTTAACAATTGATATCAGAGCTTTGGTTCCTTGGTGTAGAGCTTAACCGCTTAAGAAAGATCTGATGATGCATAATGTTGGCAATCCCTATGTTCAATGGATCTGATTATAGTGATTGGAAAGTGTAGATGACAGTATATATTGTTTCTCTTGGTTACAAGACCTAGAATTCTATTGAGGTGAAGTATGTTGCTCTGGCCAGTGGTTTTTCTACTACA
This sequence comes from Sequoia sempervirens, assembly GCA_007258455.2. Classification (NCBI taxonomy): domain Eukaryota; kingdom Viridiplantae; phylum Streptophyta; class Pinopsida; order Cupressales; family Cupressaceae; genus Sequoia; species Sequoia sempervirens. The sequence goes on from VDFB02105785.1 coordinate 139,298,667, forward strand.
AATGAGGTTTTTTCTTATGAGGAGAATGAGAAAGTGAGGTATGCTATTTACAGTGCTTTATCTAAAACTGAGCGAACTAAGGTTCTTTCTTTAGATATTGCTCATCAAGTCTGGAAGAAGTTGGAAGAACTGTATGAAGGAAATGAAAGAGTAAAGTTGACAAAGAAGCTGGTGGAAAAATGTAGATATGAGAATTTGAAAATGGAAGAAGGTGAAGAGTTTACAAGCTATTTCTAGAGGGTTGAGATGACAACAAATGAAGTTAAGAATCAAGGGGGAAAGCTAACCAATGAAGATACTATTGAGAAGATCTTGATCATCCTACCACATTGCTACATTGATAAGATCTCAGTTATTGAAGAGATGTATGATCCTAAGAAGTATAATAAAGAACAATTATTATTCCCCTTGCAAGCATTTGAGATGAGAAAGTTCAGAAAAGAAGACATGAAAGAAGAAAAGATAGAAACAACATTTAAGGAAATGAAGATTGAAGATGATCTAGAGAGTGATGGTTCTGATGAGTTGGAAGTGAATTTCACCAGGAAGTTGAAGAAAGGTACCAAAAAGTATAAAGGATGTTTCCCTTTAAATGTTTCAATTGTGGTAATATTGGTCATTATGCTTCAAGATGTTTGAATAGAGCTGTACATAAGAAGAACAAGGATTATAAAGATAAGGATAGAAAGGATAAGAAATACAAGTTGTATTATGTTCAAGAAGAAGCCAAAATATCTGATGATGAATCTAATAATGAGGCTAATGATAGTGAATGCTTGTTTTTAGCTTTGGAAAAAAAATTTGTATCTGCTAACCCTAGAAAATGTTCAAGAAAAAATGCTCCAGAGAATAAAAAGAATAAGATGGAAGGTACTTTGGTCTCTACCCTTCATGCAAGATAGGATGAAGACTATTGGGTGATTGATAGTGGTTGTTTTAATCACATGACCATAGATAAGAGTAAGTTCACTAAACTTGAAAAGTATGATGGTGGTTTAGTCATTTTTGGTGATGATTTAGGAGCTAAGATTTGTGGGAAAGGTACAATTAGTTTTGATGGAGTACACAACACTGATGATGTATATTATGTGAAGGGTTTGAGGAATAACCTTTTGAGTGTTGTACATATGTGTAGCAATGGTTTCAAACTTTTGTTTCATAATAATACCTGTGAAATCAAAAAAGGGTCCGAAAATGGAGATATGGTTGTTGTTGGAAGGAGAACTCATGGAAACATCTATCAACTTAAGGGAGTTGATGTTCAATGCCTTGTATCTAAAATCAGTGATAGTTGGTTATGGTACTAGAGAATGGGACATGTAAATTTTGATAATTTGGTTAGAATCAGTTCAAGAGATGTTGTCTGAGGTCTACCTAGAATCACAAGGTCTGCTAATACTATTGGTAGAAGTTGCTAGTTGGGGAAACAAACAAGATGCAGCTTCAAGGGAAAGAGAAATCTACTACCAGAATGCTAGAATTAATTTATATTGACCTCTATGGTCCAACTAGAATAGGAAGCCTGAATGGTGATAGGTATTTCATGCTCCTTATTGATGATTATTCTCGAATGACATGGTTTACTTTTCTTAGAGAAAATACTCATGCTCTGGATAGGTTTAAAGTGTTCAAAGAAAGAGTGGAAATGAAGTAAATTTGAAAATCTAATGTTTGAGATCTGATAGAGGTGGAGAATTCAATTCTAGTGAGTTTAATACATTTTATGAATAGCATGGCATAAAGAGATAGTTTTTTTCTCTAAGAACCCCTTAGCAGAATGGGGTATTTGAAAGGAAAAAATGGATAGTACAGGAAGTTGCAAGAACCATGATGAAAGAATCAAATGTATCGAATGTGTACTAGAGAGAGGCAATACACATTGTTTATATTCTTAATAGAGTTTAGATCAGAGACAACAACACAAAGACCCCCTTTGAGTTATGGACTGGTAAGAATCATACTATGAATTACTCAAGGTATTTGGAAGTAGATGTTACATTAAAAGAGATGATGAAAATATTGGGATGTTTGATGCTAGATGTGATGAAGGAATTTTTCTTGAGTACTCTACTACTAGAAAAGCATATAGATGCTTCAATAAAAGATTGAGGAAGATTGTTGAGAGTGCTAATGTGAAAGCTGATGAAGACATGCACAAACCTATTGAGATAACTGAAGTTGAACCTGATGATCCTATCTATGGACAAGTACCTAAAGAGAATAAGGAGGAGGAAGAAGAAGAAAAAGAATAGACTGAAGAAGAAGAAGAAGAAGAAGAAGAAAATGAGTTGGAACTTGTTGTTAAGACTCCTAAGTATGTACAAAAAAATCATTTGAAGGAACAAATAATTGGAGATAAGAGTGAAGGTGTGAAGACAAGAAGTAAAGTAGCAGCTGAGGTAAATCTGTGTTTACTCTCTAAAATTGAACCTGAGTCTATGAGTGAAGCATGTGAAGATGAGAGTTGGATGAAAGCTATGAGAGAAGAATTGCAGCAAATAGAAAAGAATCAGACATGGGAATTAGTTTGTAGACATATGAATAAGAATGTAATTGGTTCAAAATGGGTGTTCTAGAATAAGCTAAATGAAAATGGTGAAATTAAAAGGAATAAAGCAAGACTTGTATGTAAGGGATACTCACAAGTTGAAGGCATAGACTTCGAAGAAACATTTTCCCCTATGGCTAGAATGGAAGCTATTAGAATGTTTTGGGCATTTTCTTCCTACAAGGATTTACAAGTATATTAGATGGATGCCAAGTCAACATTTATGAAAGATGAATTGGAGGAAGAAGTATACATGGAACAACCTGAAGGATTTCAATTATTTGACAAACTGGAAATGGTTTGTAAGTTGAAGAAGGAATTGTATGGACTAAAGCAAGCTCCCAAAACTTGGTATGCAAGATTGGATAGATACTTGAAAAAGCAAGGATTCAGGAAAGGATCTATTGATAGCAATCTCTACTTCAAAGTGCAAGTGAATCAAATTGATAAAGGGATATTCATTTCATAATCTAAGTATGTAACTATTGAAGAAGTTTGGAATGGATGACTCCAAACTAGTTAGTACCCCTATGGTAACTAGATGTAAACTGAGCAAAGATGATGAATCTACCAAAACTGACCAAAGCAAATGCAAATCTATGATTGGTGTTCTGTTGTATCTTACTGCTACCAGACTGGATATTATGCATGTAGTATGTCTAGTCGATAGATTTCAAGTAGATCCTAAAGAGGTACATGTTACAACTGTAAAGAGGATATTTAGATATCTTAAAGGTACACCGGATTATGGCTTATGGTGTCCTAAGGGTGATGATTTCACCTTGAGTGCTTATACCGATGCAGATTGGGCTAGTTGTGTGGATGACTAGAAGAGTACCAGTGGTGGTGCTTTATTTCTTGATGGTAGATTGGTTTCTTGGTTTAGTAAGAAATAAGACTCAATTTCTTTATCCACTGCAGAAGCAAAATATATTGTTGTAGCATCCTGTTGCACATAGGTTTTGTGGATGAAGAAAACTCTGAAATACATTGGAGTAATATGTGATGAGCCTATTCCTATTTTTTGTGACATCAAGAGTGTTTAAAAAATTTACAAGAATACGATTATGCAGTTAAAAAAAAAACACATATCTATCAAATATCATTTCTTGAGAGAAGGTATTATAGAATGATGCTAGATTAGAGTATGTGACAACAACAGAAAAAATTGCATATATATTTATTAAGGCTCTTCCGAAGGATACTTTTGAGCATATTAGGGAGAGGTTGGGGGTCATTGGCCCTCTGAAATAGGTGCACATGAAGGTGCATCACTCCAGTGAACTCACAGATTCTTCATTTATTTGGATTGATGAATGGGTCTACTCCGCAGGGGGAGTAGAAAAGGTTTACATTATTGTAGTATGAGTTAAATGGTGCATTCCTAAGGGGGAGTGATCAAAGTTTTTGATCTTTTCCATTGATTTCAAAGGGGAAGAGAAAGTCATGTGAAAAATAGTTGTAGAGGAAGAGAAGGTGTTCTCCTGGAATATTGTGTAGAATGTTTTCTTTGATTGTTTTTCACACCATGTGTTGCCATCAATGAAAAAGGGGGAGATTGTTGCAAGTATGAGCAAGTTTGGTGGTGTTGTCACTAATGTTGTCATTGATGTCAACACAGTTCAATATATTGTAGATTATACATGTATAGTTGAGATTATTTTGAGATGTTGTGAGTACATGAAGCTATCTTCATGATGTTGCAGATGTGCTGAAATGATGAGTTTCCAAGTGCTTTTGACAAAATTAATAAAGAAAAGAAGTCAAAGTTATGAATGTGTTAAGAATGTGCTCTGGTATGTGCTCCATGTTTATTTTGTGTTGATCCTATGGTTGTGAAGATCCAAAGGTTTGCTAATGGTGATCTAGTGGTGATATCTCCTAAGTTGTAGTTTCTGGTTTGATTGGATGTGAAAGTTACATTCACCGGTGTGTGAACTGTTCTGGCAGAGTTGGTCTTCTATGGACTAGGAGAAATTTTTCTACTCTGCAGTCCTTTGCTATTTTGTTTTAGATCTTCCGAATTTGGAATTTGTCTTATATTGGTGTTCTCTTGGTTTTGGAAAAGAAGCTTGTGGTTTGGTGATTCAAAAGTCAAGTTTCAGAGTTGTTGTATGTGTTTGCATAGTACAAATGGACTAATGGAAGGATTTTGGTGTTTGATGGTTGTTGCACTTGTTGTGGATGTATCTAAAGGAACCTGAGATGCGTTCTCATGCACAATGAAACTTTTTGCATCGTCTGTGTGCCATCTTCTTCTTAGGAAGTGTGTACATCAATGTTCATTTGTGTTTTCATTAGGTTTGGCCGACCTGGTGTTTGCACTTCATTTGAAGAATCAAATTAAATTAAGGAAGCATCTGGTTGATCTGAGACATTATCTTTTGGTATTGGATACATTTTTTATTGGTCCACTCTCATTCTTTTTCGTCGTGGGAATGTTGAGTTGCAGACCTAATTTGAATTTATGAAGTGAAGTTCATGTGGCCGACCTTGGAGAAAGTTTCTAAGGTTGAAGATGGTATAAATAAAAATCAATTGCAAAGAATTAGAACTATATACAAAGATACAAGTAAGCCACAAATCAAAAGAGCAGAAGTGTGTGTAAGTGAGTTGAGGCAGCAGTACTTCATTGTGTTAGATTCTTGAAGGCAGTGAGTTGAAGGTTTCTTTAATATTCTCATCAAGGCTGCGGATGTGTGTTAATTGTTGTGGTGGATCATTTGTTCTCTTTTGTATTGGAGGCAGTGAGCCTCTCAGTTGGACATGTAGAGTCTTTGTATTTCGACAGTGAGTCCTCTTCTAGGCGGTGAGCCCTTGGCAGTGAGCCTTTGTATTCGGTTATATAATCTCTTTATATTGTGATTTAATCCTCACCATGGTTTTTCCCTCATTGGGTTTTCTACGTAAAAATCTGGTGTTCATTGTGTTGATTTGGGTATGTGTAGGATCATGATGGGCCAAAAAGTGACAATACAATGGGTATGTGGTTGGCATCTTTTTTTTTACCCAAAATTGATGAAATGAAAAGGATTTTTAAAGGAGATTCTTAGATTTCCACCAATATAAATTATGCTTTACTTTGAATTTAATAAGTAATTATTATTCATTTTCTTTTAAATTATGATTAAAGTCCTAATTGATAGGTGATTGAAAACATCTATATCTTTCAAACAATATCACATTTTTTAATCCAAAACATGTGTCACATACTATAGGATTAAAAAAAATATGAATTTCATGAATTTTGACCAAGTTAAGGTGGTCAAACATATGATTTTTATACTTTTAAAAGTTGTAAAAAAATTCATAATTAATTATTTACTTGGAAAAAATTACAAAAAGTATGCATCACATCAAGACATGAGTCCTCTACTTATATCTAAAATCTTATAAAAATATTATGATTTTATTGTGGTTAGGTGGTAGGAAGACACCTACTTATTTTCCCTAAAATTTAAGTACTACTACATTGAAATTTCAAATTTTCACCAAATAATTTTTTTTTTAAGAAAACCTAGTTAGTTTAGAAACTACATTCAATTTGCTACAAATTCTATTCTTACATATTTTTGAAATAATATAGATAACTTATTCAAATTTTTATGCCAAGTTGCTTAACTCTGATTTTTTTGAATTTTTTGCCACTTAAGGGCCTATTTTTTCCATGATGATCCTACACATACCCATTTCACTTTTTGTTATTTGTGTTTCATGCTCAAACTTAATAATATAATAGTTTGGTTGTGGAATTGAAAAGTGTTGAATTTTTAAGTTTTAAATTTTTTGACAACTAATTCACCCCCCCTCTCAGTTGTTCTGCACCTTTTAACATGTAGTGTAGAAAAATGTATCCCTTTACATTTTCTCACTTTTTTGGGCCCTCCTAATTAAAATAGGCTTAATATTGCCTTAATTTAGTGTTCGTAAATATACCCCTTTACATTTTCACACTTATTTGGGTCCTCTTACTTAAATTGAGGTTAACTATGCCTTAATTAGCCCTTTTATTCATTTACAAGCCTAATAAATTACATTTTACAAAGGGGAAACGTGACAATAATTAATTCCCATACATAACACTTTACATTGAGAAATGTGTTCTCCAAGAATAGGGACTTGGGACCCATTCACCCATGGGAAAATGGGTCCTCCCTAAACATTTGAACCCATTTTTAAATAATGTTTTGATGGTATTTTTATCACCCCAAATTCAAATATCAAATGTCGGCTTGTAATTTTTAATTTTTGGGAAATTAAGGATATATGTCTATAAATATAAGGCTATTTTATCAAATCAACTAGAAGTTTTGAAGATAAATTTAACAAGAGAAAATATTATTATCAAGATAATTCAAGAGAAGAATTATCAAGCAATTTTTACAGCATTCAAAATCTCAAGCATCATGTAAAAGTCTTTTACAATCATGCATGTGTTTGGAGCTAACCTTGTGATGTAGGTTTCACGATCTAATCCAAGCATTCAAGCCAAAGATTCAAATAAAGATTCAAGTATCAAGATCCACATCCATTAAAGCCATTTCATGCAAGATCCACATCAAGATTTTAGTCTTTCCAAGGTTTATTCAAGGGTTTGGTGAGATGTGACATTGAGTTGTTCATTCATCATTCCTTTCATGCTATTTCATTTCATTTCAAGGTTTAATTAAATCAAAATGAGGTTTGACTAAGGAAAACCCCCATTCACCCAAAAAAAAAAAAATTTCCCTCTCTCTTTGTGTGTTTCAAATTTGCAGGTTCATAGGTTGAAGAAAAGCTGAATATCTCAAAAGTGAAAAATTGCAAAGTTGCATTTGTTGTCACCTTTGTTTTCATCTCACAGAAACTAAAATCCCAAATTTATTTTTGATTGTCCAACTATGAAACCTAGAGGATTTGGAAGTGCAGACACATGAGTAGAGGACCCAAAAATCAATTTTGAAAATCCCTACAAAGATGCATTCACCCATGGGTGAATGAGTCTTAGACAACCTCCTGAAATAGTGTTTTGGTGACAAGTAAAGAGTGTTATTCCCTCTTATATTTTCTAGAATATTTGTTGTTTCTCTTAGTTTTATGCTTAATATTAAAGATCCAACTGGTAGATTGCATTTTGGAGTTGCTTTTCAATTTTTTAGTTTTTCTTCTAAAAGTGTTGTTTGACCTTGTCCCCCATCCTTCAAGCATAAGGAAATCTTAAGATTCTAACTTTGGATTGATTCACGTAAGGGTTGAAAATCAATTTTTTTGTGAGATATAATTTCCTAATGAATGTAGGAAGATAGGGTCTATTTCTACCCTTTGGACTTACCTTTCTATTTTGGGAAAAACCCTATTTTCTTTCATTTCATTAACTATCCCAATTATCCCTTTGATATTAATTCAATAATTTTAATTGTTTAATTAATTCATTCCATAATTATTCTAAAATTAATTTGATAAAAATGACCTTTTATTATTATCAATCTTTCCCAAGGATGAAAACCCTAGCTAGAGAAGGAGCGGGAGATGGTGACGACTATCATGGGGAGGGTGACGATGTAGAAGGTGAAGATAATGGAAACAATTGGGTTTGTGAGTTTCCTCCATCTACAACATGTTCTCTTTTTGTGGAGGTGACTTTCTCCAGCATTACCGATGGCATTGATACAAATTACGCTGCTCAAATTGATCATGACTTGGTTTTTGAGGAGCTCTTGTGGTGGCCTGATTAGGAAGAGACAATCCTTGAATTCTCTTGGAGGCTTGTTTTAACACCCAAAATTGTGAGGGGCCTAGTATTTTTATGGGGAGGAGTGATTAGTTGGATGACAAGGAGGATATTTCACTTATGGCTTTGTGGTTGGATGCCCAACACTCAACACAAAAATTTCTAGTTTTTGAGTTGCATGGTGAGGATTCTAGCCATCTTGTTCAGAATGGGTTGAGTAAAGCTCTCTAGAGGGGATTTTTGGTACCTAAGATTTCTCCTCCTCATCTTCTAACTAATTTGTAGATTCCCTTACTTGATCTGATCCCTATTTCTTTGGGCTTGACGAGGATTTTGTGCCTCCCCTTTTTCTTGGGATGGGCTCTTCTTTAGAGACTCCTTTCTTGGAGGTAACCCCCATTCCTTCTGGTCTTGGTCCACTTCAAAATGAGTTACTAGAGAATTGTGTTTTGGGGATTTTTAAGGATCCTCAATCCCCTTGTCTAAAAATTAATCTTCCTATACCTTGGGGAATTGTTACCTTTAGATTTAGTCCTTAGGAGGCTTCTCAGTTTAATTTCAATTATGGAGTCCATCTTGCTCCCTCTACTATATCTCTATCTATTCTAGATGAGTGGATTGACTAAAGTACTATAGATGGTTTAAAATTTTCTTTTATTGAGATATTTTTTGGTTATAAACTGAATATTGATGTTATTTGAAGTTGGGATTCTGATTGTTGGATGGATTTTTTTCTTCCCATTATGGCCTTGATGAATGGTTTTTGTTATTTTCCTTTCATTCCATGGAGGAATGCACTCACATTTTCTATGGAAGCCCTTGGTTTTTTTGCAAGGATTTTCTTCATTTAGAAAGTTTTTCTAGAGGCTTTAATATTATTGAGATTAACATGCTATCAATTTGGGTGCATCTCCCAGAGCTCCCTTTGGAATTTTGGGATGAAGGTATTATTCAAGTTATTTCTAATGTTGTTGGTCAATTTATCACCTTAGATAATGTCACTAAATCTAGATCTGACTTTCTTTATGCTAGAATTTGTGTTTTAGCTAAGTTTGGTTTTGAGTTGCTCAAAAATGTGAAACTTTACTCCAATCTTGGGGTTTGGGAGAAGGAACTTTAGTATAAATATTCTTGACTACTATAGTTCAATTAGAAATTTTCTTAGCCTCATAATCTACATAATTTCCCCTCTACAGTTAAGGGGAATGAGAAGTATCTTATTGAGCATCCCCTCTTAGAAAGGATGGTGTTTCTTGCAAGATTAAGAGAAATCTTTATGATGATATTAGAAGCCTAATAAATTCAAATAGTGATCAATGTTTCCAATCCTACCCTAACCCTACTTTGAGGCCATTATTGAATTTTGGGTTCAAACCTCCTTGATTTTCTTTTGTTAGTTTTGGGTCTTTCCAAAATTGTTTCCAATTCCTTACTCTAGTCAAAGTATTTGTTGGTCTTGTTATTCTCCATTTTTTTTGGGAGACTTCTCTTGTTTTCTATTTCTCCTTATCTCACCATTGGTGAGATATACTTTTTAAGTTTTCCTTAATAGTTGTTATGTAATAAGTATGGGCCCATCCCATTTTTACCTGAACCAAAACATGAAATTTTATTCAATCAATTAATTTCTTTTCAAATAATTAAACTTAAATATATATATATATATATATATATATATATATATATATATATATATATATAATTTATTTATTTAGCCTAATTTACACTTTCATCCAAAAATTAAATAAATGATCTCATTTGTTGAATTCCCATTTTTTTTCTTTCATAATCCTAATTAATTGACCTGATTAATCATTTATATAAATTTAAATATAATTAATAACCCTAATAAGTAGTCATATCCTTTCCCATCTACCAATAAAATCCTACAACAAATCTTAATCCTCAATTTTATCCTTAAAAATCCAATTCATTCACATTATCCGATATGATCTCTCACACATACATGTGACAAGAAACATGTTATATTTTTTCTTGTTCATTCATTCTCACACATGCATGAGAAGGAATTCCTCTTCCCCATAAATCTTCACACATGTGTGAGGAGATTTAATCCTAGCCTTTGGTTCAAATAAATAAATATTGACCATCCATTTCACATCATTCCTTGGCTCACTCAAATGCTCTCATCATGAGATGTTAGTTGGCATTGTCACCTTCCTCCATTCCTCTCAAGAATCCCTATCACTTGACCTTGCAAATCAATCTTCACTTTCAATCCTTGGCTCCATAAATCTATAATTAAGATGTCTTAGAGGTCATTTCCATCAAGTATTGACATGCTAATGTGATGTTGACATTTTTTAAAGAAAAGCACATCCATGCAATGACTCCTTTCCATAATTGAGAGAATATCAGGAAGGGCTTTGTGTTCATCCTTATTCATCAAATATCTAATGAAGGTGGTGAAGAAAAAAGTGTATAAGAAGCTCTTCTTTATGTTTGTTTCTTTATTTTATATTTTCATTCTGTTATCCATAAAAGATACCCTCTTCTTCAAAGATCTATCACAATTTTCATGTCTCTTTTTTAAATAATGTATTTATTCAACATGTTCAAGTTCAAACTACTACCTACCAAAGTTTGTTACTAAAGGATCTAACTTCTTTTTATTGTATCCTAGAAAAGCAATCATTATAGCTTCACATATGCACAATCACAATGATTTTTTACAATAGAATGATATGCAACTAGAAGAAGGAATGTAAAAATTATTACTTTTGCTATAACAACAATTTCCACATCTTAATATTTGAAGATATTATTTTAAGAGGGACAACATGTTAGGATCCCTCACCCTAACTCTTTAATTTTGTGTTAGGTATTATTAATAAAAACTCAGATGTGTGTGTTTTGTAACTTATCCCTTTAGCTAATTGTAATAATCTCACATGCATGCATAGTGGTAGTCTCTTTAATAGAATCAATGCAAATAGATGACTTAGACAAGAGAAAATAACATTCAATGAATATTTAATACTAAGTATTGCTCAAAGAAAGTTTCCTCCTCAAATAAGATCCTATGATTTCAATACAATATTACTCTATTTTATTTAAAATACATATTTTTTATATTTATTTTATTAGACCAATATGTTACATAAAGGATCATAATAGTTTATCATCTCATTTATTTATTTTATATGTGATGTGTTTTTTTTCTTGTACATAATATAGTTTGTCTTCTTCTTTATTTTTATATATGTATGTTATTTTTATTTTCTTCTACATGTGATTATTATTATTATTTTTTTCTACAACATTGATATCATTTTATAATGTATTTAATTTTAAAATATTAAATATTTTCAATTTATGATAAGTTAAAAAAAGTTTCAACAACATATGGTTTATTTGTTTAAAGGGTCAATAACTTTTGATTCATATTTACAATCCGTTGATATTGAAAACATAAATAAAACCTATTTCAAAATATTATACCAAACAAAATGTAATAGTTACGAAATCATTATTTAAAAAAAAAATGTAACCTTAATAATAGTACGCATAAATTTCTGGAAGAATTGTTCTCCATAGTTTGAAACATATTCATTCACCCAAGAAATATATATCATGGTTCAAATATCCTTATTATCTATGGATGTTAAATAAATATAAAGCTTTGTTAAATATAAAATTATAAAACATACCAAATTTGGGGTTAGTGCAGTTGCATTTGCCTCATTGAACACAATCACATCTAACATATCACTAGAGGATGGTGTAATTATAAGCTTTTTATCTATTTCTTTAGCATCATCCAAAGCAGTGTACAAAAATGGTGAGTTGGTTTGGACATTTGCAAACTGACTATTATCAATAAGAATGATTAGGTACATTCGTAAAGATATTGCACCATTATACCTGTGTCAAAAATAAAAATATACAACTCAATAAATAAACTCCGTAAGGAAAATAATTTAAATTTTGATTAAAATGTTATCTCAATACAATAATGATTAAAACTTATATTTGAAGAAAATACATTAGAAAATCCATGGAAATTTTTGATCTTAAATTCATTTTTTATAAATTGATTTTTTTTTTGGTATATTAGAAGCTTTGAACTCAGGACCTTTTAGGTCCCTAAAACATGACCTTGTTGTTACATTGAGCACCAAAGACAATAAATTAAACTTGAGACTATGGTGGTCTAGAAAATACATTAGAATATGATTTTTGTAAGTGGTGGGGTTGATTTTGGATTAGGTGATGTTTTTGGGTTTAAGAATTTTAATTCACTAATTTGTTTAAATTAGAATTTGTATGTATTTTTTATTTGTTTATATGCATATATATGCAAAATTAAATGTATAAGATTACTAATAATTAATAATCAAATGTTAAATGTTTTTTTGTATTTTGTGCATGTATATATAAATAAACATATAATATAATTAATAATTGATAATTACATGTTAAATTTCAAAGACAAATCAATAGTTTATATTTATGACATATATTTAGAATTGATTAATAGTAACTAATTTAAATTTGTAATTTTAGATAGAATATAAATAGAAATAATTGTGTTTCTCTTTATTGAGAATATAAACATCATCAATTAACTTATTAGAACTATAATCACAAGTGTAACTCTAAATAGTTGCACCATGCATGTTCTATGTAACATCTCCATGTCCATCATTGTTGACGAAGTGTAAGAAAATTTGTGCCACGAGAGCATCTAATTTCATATTCTTAGGTGTCATATTCTAATCCCTTGACATCCCTTCCTTATTATTGAATTGCTTATGTGAGTTAAAGGCATAAAATAGAATGCACATTCAACTCCTTTACCTTTTTCACTACTAATTAGTTGCACTTAACATATTAGATATATACTCCAATTCCATGTAATTGAAGAGGGACTCGAAAACTATTTAGAGTAGAGATAAATTTAATAATTTTCTTTGAATTTTAAATTCATGATTCATAAAACTTTGATCTAATTTTTTTAGAAATAGAACTATTCTTAAAATTTGAGGTACCACCATGCATGATTTCCATTCATTTAATTGTCTCAAAGAGCACTAATATTGTGACTTTTTGAAGCTATAAACTATATCATTTATATAAATCAAGGGAGAGCCTATTAAATTTTTCCTTATAACTATCACTAACTTCAAAAAAATGGTATGGTTGCACCCTCCTGTCAAAAGAAAAATATTTGTGCTATCATATTTATGCATCAAAATGAAAGCATAAGATTAAATTAGAATCTAAACATAAGATTGGATCTAGGTGAGAGGAGGAAAGTTGTAGAAGGTATAATTAAGAAAATAAATGATGTATAATGCAAATAACACCTATTTCAATTTAATGGATGTAAAAAATATAATACAAAAAATTTATTACAAATATATAGGCCTCTTGGATACATCAATCAAGGAGATGGGTAAAAGCAAGAAGATGATTCCACTTCTCATGGAAGTTTTAGACTTAACCAAAAACATGAAATCGAGAAAAGTAAAACAGGATCCCGCTTTTTATGAAACATGATCATGTTTCGCTTCGAGACCTCGAGCCAAAAGTTGGATCCCATTTCTAGAAAACAAGATCCCATTTCTAGAAAACAAGATCCCATTTTCTAGAAACAAGATCCTATTCTAGAAATTGGATCCCATTTTATAAAGGGTTAAAATTAAAACAACTAAATGGGATCTTGTTTCTTGAAATTTAAATTTTTGACCCAATTTTTGCTATGGGTTTCATCTAAGAGAAAGGCTTGGGGAGCCAACCCTTAGCTTTACACCTGCTTTGACCTACAACTTGAAGGTCATGTTAGCGTTGAACTAGAAAAGAGTGGATTTAGACATATGTCTAAAGACTATTTTTGTAGAACTTTTTAACAAAATTAAAACCCATAGCCTTGATTTTTTTCTATTTTTCAAGTAATTTTTATGAAACCGGTCAATAAACTTGAAATAATATGTTTTCTTGTTATTTTAATATAAAAAATTATATGTGAACAATCTTCAAACAATTATTTTCAATTTAAAAAATAAAAATAAAAAAGATAAGTTTAGGTTAACTTATGCATGATGTACACGAGGGTTTTTCAAAACAACAATTACAACAAATAAAAAATTAATAAAAAAATTACAAAAAAATTAGAAAAAAAATTCATAAACAATCTCCAATGTCTTATACATATTTTCCCAAAAGGATTCAAAAAACTAGTTTTATTTAGGTCAAAATATGGTTGATGTACATAAGTATGGTATGTTCTTGAAAAAATGAATTTTAAATAGTGGTTTTTAGACATGCCTATTGAAAATCATTTTATTTCATCTAAGTATTAAAATAAATTATATATTTGAAAACCAAACTCCGTGATGAGGGTGCTAACCTGAGATACAGAAAATACACACACAACTAGAGAATATTATTATTGTTCTGAATATGAAAGTCTTATATGCAGAGGATCTCAAATCCTTGAGTTCTGTAATACATGCAAGTTACAAAAACTACAAAAATTCCTTTTTTCATAGTATGCGATCTTTTCCCCAAAAAGCTCCCAAAAGTAAGAAAACCTTGCCCATAAATAGCTACTTTTTAGTCTTGGAGCCAAAAAAAATTTGAATTATGAGCTTTGGTGATTTGGCACTGAAAATTACAATTTGAAATTTAAATTTTAAAACTACATTAAAAATTAATATTTTTGAAAATGCAACTTCCGAGAGCCATAACTTTTGATTCAAGACTCCATTTGATGAACTGTCTAAACCATTGGAAAGGACTCAAAGTGAAGAACGTGCTAAGAACCTGATCTGCCAAGTTTTGAAAAATTCTAGGCCTGTACGAGACCGTTTAGTGCCTTAAACTAAACTCAAAATATTTTTCAGGACAAAAAGCAGAAACTTAAACTTGAATAACTTTCAAACCTAGAATGATCTTGACCTGATTCTTTGGCCAAAGTGATCATTTTTCTATCCTGAAGCTTCCTATAATTTTCTACCTCCTCACGCCTTCAAATTCAAAACTACTAAAAATATAAATTGAGTAGAAAAAGTAGAAATGAAATTTTGAAAGTTGGGAACTCCTATTCGATGAAAAGGGTATCCAGAAATGTAAAAATGTCTACAAAAATATAACAAAAGGAAACATAAAGGAAAACATATTTTGGGTGATGTAGGATTGACCTTACACCATTGGA
>VDFB02105785.1:139314204-139441505 GCA_007258455.2 Sequoia sempervirens
GGACTCTGTTTGACAAACCATTTAAACCGTTGTAAAGGCCTTAGAGTGAACAATGCGCTAAGAATCATCTATACTAGTTCCAAAAATTTATGGGCCCGAACAAGACCATTTAGTGCCTCAAACTAGACTCAGAATATTATTCAAGGAAAAAAGAAAAAACTAAAACTTGAATAACTTTCAAAATAGGAATGATCTTGACCTGATTCTTTCACCAAAGTGCTCATTTTTCTATCCGGAAGGTTCCCGTAAATTTCTACCTCCTCATGCCTTCAAATTCAAAATAGTTGAAAATAGATATTGAACATAAAAAGTGGAAATGTAATTCTGAAAAATGGGAACTCTTATTCGATGAAAAGGGTATCCAAAAATGCAAAAACATCTACAAAAAGATAAAAAAAAGGAAACATAAAAGGAAACATATTTTTGGGTGATGCAGGATTTCCCTTACACCATTGGATGCTCCTACATCACTCCAATTACTGCATTTCATATCATTGTTTTTTTTAAAGATTCAATCTTTAAATGCTTCAAATTTTTAGGTCAAATCTGACAAATTCTAAAAATTGGGGAAAACACTTGCACTTTTTGGGCAAAAAGTGGACTCAAATTCTTACACACACCTAGATGATACATTCAAGAGGCCATGAGTTTAACTCTCAATCACTCTCAATTAGGAGGTGTGTTATCTCAATCTAACTAAGAGACCAAGAGCCTAAATACCATGTGTTAGATCAACTAATTCAACTTGACTAAGATATGAGTGATTTTTACTAAATAGATATGACACCTAACTACCATTAATTAATTATTGATGAGGAAATGATGGTACATATGTATCTCAATTCATGGTATACACATTTCATTATTAGCTACTTAAGGTAAGGATAATTAAATATTCTTAATATCCTGAGTAAACATTAATTTGGTACATAATATCACTCAGGATACAAATATATCCAAGCTAAAGTATAAAATCCCTCCTAAGTGAAACTTGGAAAAAATTATAAATAGGTCCTAACAAATGTGTAGCCATGTTAGGTACTTGTAGTACCTCTCATTTTTGTGATCTTTAGTTTATCTTTTGGATTTGATCATATTCTTAAATAATCTATATATTTGATTTAGGATTATTCATATCATCATTATTTTGTGTTGGCATGAGTTTTGAATTCAACCTTCAATATAGTTATATTATGTTGATATGATGATGGACTATTTTTTTTATTTGGTTGATTATACACATGCATATCTAGATGAGTATTTTATTATTATGAACATGTATACCCTATTTAGGAATTGTATATGCATAAATACACTTGATGTGTGTTGAGTGGATACATGTACAGGGATTTTTTCTACTTGGATTTACATGTCTAAGTTATTCCTTGGTAGTGGTTATCTGAGAGATGTCACATTGGCTAATTTGTTAGCCTTACCCTTCATACTCGATTTGAGTGTGACTTCCTATTATCTTACTCATGTTGATTGGATTTGGTATGGTTCTGGATACCATAACCCTATTGTGGAGGCCCAGTTAAAGTGTGTGTGTTACTTTAAATTTAAATTCCAATTTTCACAAAATTATTTCAATTTTATGTTTGAAGTGATTTAATGGTTAATTATATGCTTAATGATGTTTAAAAATGAATTGAATTGATTAATTGAACTTGTGGGAATATTTAAGGGTTTTTTTAAATTAATAAATGGGAAATGAATTTTATTAATTTTATATTGGATTTTAGAAAAGGGTAAAAGAGCGAAAAGGCATTTTATTTCATTTTTATGTTATTTTGTGAAAAGAAATTGGGAGAGAAAAACCATGTTTGATAATTTTAGAGATTTGTTAGTTGGGAGTGCGGTTGGTGGAATAATTCAACAAGGTCATTTTTTTGTGATAGGAATTGGTAGGGGAGTGTGCATGTCGATTTACATGAGCTCTTTTTTAATATTTTTGGCATGCTCATCATTTCAAATTTTGGGAGAAATTTAGGTATTTTTATTTTTAATTAATTTGAGAATTTTCTTTCAATTGTGTTTGTAAAAAATAGATTAATGGAGTGTAGAGTCTTCCCCTCTCATGTTATTTTGTAATTTTATTGATTAGATTTAGATATTTATTTAAATTATAATTTTTTCCAAAATATGGGGTTATAATGCCCAATTTTGAGAATTGGGTAAAATGCTCATTTTATAGCTTAAGAAGGGGGTTGGGAACTTTTTCCACTAAAGGGTATTAATAGATTTTTTATTTTTAAAATATTATGAAAATTTGAAATTTTTGCATGAAAATGGAGGCTTTTCAATATTTTTAAATGATGAAACTCCGTGAAATGTGATAATTTATGTTGTGGGAAAACTTCATTGAATTTGGAAAAAGTTGGATTTTTGCATTAGTTTTTGTGCTACTTATTGGAGGGTGTGATGAGCTTAGGGTCTAAGTGTTAGATAGAGTGATGGGAGTGGCTCCAAACATGAACCCGACCCAAAGTGGCACATAGGAATTCATAGTGTGGGGAGCTACCTAATAATAAGTGATAATTAATGAAAATTGAGTAACAAACTAATCAAGATAATGGATATCCCTCTCATGCCTTGAGTTATAGGCTAAGTGGTGTAGTCAAGGTAGTAGGATCCAATTAAGGACTATCCAACCTTGTAGCCTAGAAACATCCACAATCCTCATGAATCACCATAGAAACATCCACAACAATTCCACATACTAGAATTGCATCATCTTCCCTTAGGAACACCAACTGGAATAACTAAACAACTGTCAACACACAAATCTTCATAACTCAATCAATCCTTCATGTGGATCCCTGAAACTTAACATGGTTAAACTAGGTGTCCTCAATGAAAAACCATTTAATCCACAATCTCTGATCATCAATACACTGAGCTAGCCAAGCTATTGGCTATAAACTAAACTTCATTTTCAACTGCCTCAATTTTTTGAGGACTTTTGGATGCCCCTACATCACTAAGGATGATCAAGGAAGACAAGCCACTCAGGGATTGTGAGACATGTAAGGTGAATTATCCTAGTCAGTATGAGAGGGTATTTGGTTTTTTACTGAGTCCCACATGAGGTTTCATGATGATAATCCCTCTCTTTCTCTCTAACAAAGAGACTTGTAGGGTCAATTATCCTTGTTAGTACAAGATGGTATTTGGTTCCACGTTGATCCCCACATGGGTTTTCATGATAACACTCCCTCTCTTGCTCTTTAACATTTAATTCTATAGTAGTTGAGTAGTACCTAAAGTTATATTGTGAATCCTTTATATAATGGTATTGTTATTAGTGCATCATTATATAATTGTTATTCTTCATGTCTTGTGTGAATGTATACCCCTCTCACAATGTGTATGACATGTGTAATTGTTTGGGCCTTGTGACTATCTCCTAGCATAGAGGGGTGAGCCTATGGGTATCACATGGTGGGAGGATTAGTTTTCCTATAATAATGGGTACCACAGTTCTCGTGGAATGTCACCTTTTTAGGCCTTATATGGTTGACCTTTCCATACTCCCTTGAGTTGGGATCATTTTGAGGATTGTCTTGTCTTGGGTCCCAATATTCTTCATGACATGGAGCAAAATGTTATTCATATAAGGGAGCACTTGGTGAAAACTCAAGACCATCAGAAGAAGTATGTCAATTCTGATAGATTGGATCAACACTTCTCACTATGTGACCATGTTTTCTTGAGAGTGCAACCACAAAATATTCCTACCTATTATGGGAAATTCTCTAAGTTCACACAATATTTTTTGGGACCTTTTGAGATCCTTGAGAGGATTGGTCTTGTTTCCTATTGTCTTGTTTTTCCACCTAGCCTACAATGTATCCAAGATGTATTCCATGTTTCCATTCTAAGGTAGTATGTTCTAGATGTGACCCATGTTCTAGATTGGTTTTCTTTTCAGGTTTTGGATGGTGTCAAACTTTCATTGAAGCCCATTATTATTCTCCAATAGTGGAGATTGGCCCTTAGAGGTCAAGATCTAGAGTAGATAAGGGTCAAATAAGACTTGAATGATGATCCTTTAGTTACTTGGGAGAAGAAATGAAACTAAGAGTCCTTTATCAACATCCTTTTACAGATTCTAGAATTAAGCCTATTTTTAGTGGGGGAGGATTTCGTTCCTCTCATGTTTTCAATATTTAGTACATATTTTGGATTTTATCATATGCTTATACCTATATATTTAATTCAAGATTATTTCTAGCATCATTATTTTGTATTAGTATTAGTTTTGGATGGACTACTTGATACAATTATATTGTGGTCATATTATGGGGGACTATATTGTTTTATTTTGTTGATTATGTACATGTATATTTGGATGAGTATTTTATGATAATGATGTATACCCTATTCAAGAATTCTATGTGCTTCAATTATTATGTTTATGCATAGGTACACTTGATGTGTATTGAGTAGATATAGGTACAAGGAATTATTCCATCTTTCTTCATAGATTTGAGATATTCCCCGATGCTAATTATATGAGAGATGTCAGAATGGCCAATTTGTTAGCCTTATTTATCATACTCAATTCGAGTAACTCTTATTATATTACCCATTTTGATTAGATTTGGTATGATTCTAGACACTATAACCTTATTATAGATGTAGACACCTAAATTTGGACATTTACATTTGTCCAAATTTATCCCTTTTCGTCAAAATATCCTCTTACTCGCATTAATTAAGTAATATTACTATTATTTAATTAATACCCCTAAATTCCTCTAAATCCATCAGGTGTCTAGTTAAATAATCAAATACCTTACCCTTTATCCCCCTTTTCCTCAAAGAATTAAATAAATAAGACATTTATTTAATTCATCACATGTCACATCCTCCATAATCCTCTGCTAATCTGGATTAGCTTAATTAATCCATGGTTAGGATGTGCACACCCTTAATCAGGATTAATGCCATCCTCCATATTTTTCCACTTGCCTCTAATCTTTCATTAATCTTCTTAATCACCTGTTTGCACAATCTTAATCTAATCACATGCCATTTCTGGTATTTCCTCCAAGTCAACCTTTCATAAGTATTTTCTTTATCGGTATATGCAGGATCATAATGGAAAAAATAGGCCCTTAAGTGGCAAAAAGATCAAAAAAATCATAGTTAGGCAACTTGATGTAAATTTTTTAATAAGTTAGCTATATTATATCAAAAATATGTAACAATAGAATTTGTAGCAAATTGAATGAAGTTTCTAAACTACTAGGTTTTTTTAATATATATATATATATATTTGACGAAAATTTGAAATTTCAATGCAATAGTACTTAAATTTCAGGGAAAAAATAAGTAGGTGTCTATTTGACCACCCTAACCACAATAAAATAATAATATTTTTTATAATGTTTTATATATAAGTAGAGGACTCATGTCCGATGTGATGCATATTTTTTGTAATTTTTTCCAAGTAAATAATTAATTATGATTTTTTTACAACTTTTAAAAATATAAAAAATCATTATGTCTAACCACCTTAACTTGGTCAAAACTTTCATGAAATTCAATTTTTATCTTTTTAATCCTATACTATGCAAAGCATAGAATGTGATATGTTTTGGATTAAAAATATGATACCATTTGAAAGCTATAGATTTTTTCAATCATTATCAATTAGGACTTTATCGTAATTTGAATAGAAAATGAATAATAATTACTTATTAAATTCAAAATAAAGCATAATTTATATTGGTGGAAAGTTGAGAATCTCCTTTAAAAAACCTTTTTATTTCATCAATTTTGGGTAGAAAAAAAGTCGTCAGCCACATACCCATCATATTGCCAATTTTTGGCCCATCATGATTTTGCACATACCCTTATTAAGCCTTGACCTCTTCCCCATGTCAATTAAAAATTTATATTTATACATAAAATGCATTTCTCTTCCCCATGCAAGTTGTTGGGAAATTATAAATTCCTTCATGTCACATCAGTCACATGGGACAAGGACCTCCTTTATGAGGACCTTGTCTTATCCCCAAGGTACTCCCCAATCATGTGAATTTAAAATTCACATTTATTTCCCCAAAAACTTCTCTCATCCTCATGATGATAAGAGAGGACTTTCTAAAATTCCTCACTTGTCACCATCATCCTCATATGGGGATAAGAACTTTCTTTTTGAGGAAACTCCCCTAATCCCAAGGTACTTGCAAGTACCTTCACTTGACATGTCCTCTTTACACATCACCTATCCTTGTGACACCTCCTCTTTCACATGGCAAGAGGTGAGGGCTTATGAGTCCTCAACTCACTATATCTCTCCATCTTGTCCATGTTGGCTAAATCTTGGCCATTGAATTCTCAAGAGATATTTCCCTTAAAATGGAATATTTTCTCTCATTCATTCAGAACATTCACACATTCATAATTCAAGCACTTGCAATTGCATTCAACCTCCATTATTGCACTCACCAAGCTTCCATTTTTCATTCATCAATCCAAATACCCACATCTTTCATGGAATTCTACATCAAATTTGCATCACTTTACATAGCATTTTAGTCCATTTTCCATCAAGGAGCACACATTCAAGCTATATCAAAGGGCCAACCAAGAAGATCAACTCAGACAAAGTATAATCACTATTTTATCTTTCTTTGTTTGAATTCAACTTATGCCAATATTGAGGTGTTGAAGTTTTGTTTTTCTCCTTTGCATTATGTTGTTTTGCATCA
The DNA here is from genome assembly GCA_007258455.2 of Sequoia sempervirens. Lineage (NCBI taxonomy): Eukaryota > Viridiplantae > Streptophyta > Pinopsida > Cupressales > Cupressaceae > Sequoia > Sequoia sempervirens. The sequence goes on from VDFB02105785.1 coordinate 139,320,927, forward strand.
TTTAGGATAGTAAAAATAATGTTGCATACATTTATGGCATGCTCGGTGGGACCCACAAATGGGTCTGTTTCTTTCACGCTTGTTGTTGTTTGAATTTTTAAAAGTTTAGGTTACAGAGCTGACTCCACAACTGATAGGGGCGACCTTTCCCTCAACAAGGGTGGCCTTTCCCTAATAGGGATGACCTTGCCCTAACAAGGGTGACCTTTCCCTGACAGGGGCAACCCTACCCTAAGATAGGTGACCATGCCCTAAGATAGGTGACCAAGCCCTAAGATAGGAAACCCTGCCCTAGAATAGACGACCTTTCCCTCAACAGGGGTGACCCCTCCCTCAACAGGGGTGATTCTTCCCCAAACAAAGGCATCTCTAAGGTAAAAAAAAATGACTTAAACTTCATTTAAAGGGTTTGTTTCTTATTATTTATTAGTACTGACCCTCTAACCTATTTTTTTGGTGAATTTTCTTGTTTTAACTAATGTTTGTGCAACTATTTCACATTTATCTAAGACTAGAGGTTAAACTTCTAACATATTTGTTGCAAGATGAGTAGGCCAAGAACATAAGTTAGCTTGTTTGTTTGTCATTTTCATACTAGTTAGGCACATAGATCTAATTATGGGGAGTCAAAATAATTGTTTACCATGCTTGAAAGTGGGCTATTGACGTATCCAATCCCCTTGCACCATTTGGTGATCCTGGGTGGAGAGAAATCATAGCTCACTTAGTCCTTTGTATTACCTAGGAGGCATTAGATCATTCAAGTTTTCCCATTGCACTTCATGTGAGCCTAGGGACTAGCCAAAAATGTTTAGTGCTCTCTTTTTAGTGGGACCTGCTTGGGGATTTTATCACCCCAAGGGACGATCCCAACCATGTGCACCAGTAGGGTATATAAAAGGGGTAGAGCCAAAGTTGTATCTCAATCCAACCATGTCATGTCTAGTAAAGCATTGAAGCTAGGGTGATACCTAGATAAGATGTGAAGAGTTGTTCCAAGTTTCCAGTACCTCGCTAGGGCTTCCGACTCATGCCTATGATGGGCTAGTGTTCACAGTTGTGCCTCATGTACCATGCATATATTGAGGACTCCCTAGTTTTCCTTATTTAGCCTAGTTAGATGACCGTGTTGGCCATACCCATCTTACTAATCTTAGGATTTGTGCTACTTGAACTATCTTTTCTATGCAAAACTAGTGAATTTCTATTTAGTCAAATCAGCCCTACCTTTTTCTTGTTATTTGTTGTGTTTTTGGTCCTTTGCCATAGCCATTTTACCTAAGTTAAGTCTAGATCTGTTAACAGGGGTGATTATGTCTCTAACAGGGGTGATCTTGCCTTCTCTCTCAGAAATTTCCCAGTCTGTTTCTATTAGAATTGCCCATCTTTCAGTGAATAGGTGACCTTTCCCTTAATAGGGGTGACCTTTCCTTCTCTGTCAGAAATTTCCCAATTTGTTTTCGTCAGAATCACCCATCTTTCACTAAATAGGTGACCTTGCCCTCAATAGGGGTGACCATGCCCTCAACAAGGGAAATTTTGCTCTCTGTCTAGGTCACTGTCAGTTAAGTAGCCCAACACATTCACTTGTTTCAGCAAAAAGGGTTGACCTTTCCCTTAACTTAAGTGACCTTGCCCTTGACTTGGGTGACCTTTCCCTTAACTTGGGAGACCTTACCCTTGAGTTGGGCGACCTTGCCTTGTTTACCAATTCTAAGCATTTGTTTCCCCATTCTGAGCATCCATTTCCCCATTCTGAGTGTTTGTTTGCCCATTCTGAGTATCTGTTTCCCTATTCCGAGCATCTTTTCCCCATTTTGAGTGTCCATTTCCCCTTTCCAATAGTCCATTTGCCCGTTCTGGTACCCCATATGTCCGTTTTCTCATTCAGAAGGTTTGTTTGCCTATTCGGTTAGTCTATTTGACCCTTTTTTGATTTAGATAAACTTGTCTATCACTCAGTTGGGTGACCCTACCTTTGAGTTGGATGACCTTTCCCTTGACTTAGGTGACCTTTCCCTTAGCTTGGGTGACCTTTCCCTTGATTTGGGTGAGCTTTCCCTTAACTTGGGTGACCCTACACTTGAGTTGGGTGACCTTTCCCTTGAGTTGGGTGACCTTGCCCTTAACTTGTGTGACCTTGCCCTTGACTTGGGCAACCTTGCACTTGACTTGGGTGACCTTTCCCTTAACTTGGGTGACCTTTCCCTTGACATGGGCAACCCTGTCATTGACTCGGGTGACCTTTCCCTTGACTTGGACAACCTTGCACCCTATTTAGGTGACCTTGCCACACAAATAAGAAAATTTTCCCAAAAGTAGACCTTCATTCATCTTCTCATCATCATCATTTCCTTTTGAAAGTCATCATTTCTTCGACCAAATCACATAGGTGCTTCTTAGAACATCATTAGAGTCCATATCCATCATTAAATCATCCATCCCAATCACCTAGACTTTGTTTTAGGGGTTCTGATTTTGATGCAGAAACATTTGGAGGCCATAACTTTTGACTCGGGTGTTTGTTTGGGCTAAAATTTTACGGGTGGTTGCGTTATAAGTTGGCATGTGGATTCAAAAATGATCCTTGGTCAATTTTCCCCCATTTTGGCACATTTTTTGGGGTTTCGAACTTTCATCTTGACCCCCAAAATCGCAATTTAATGTTTTTTTCTAGTTTTTGAAAAATTATTTTAGTTAATAACTTAGAATGCATGTCTTAGATTTATGATGTTAGTTGGCAATTCATCCTACCTTATTTTTAGGAATTTTTTGGAAAAAAATTGGACTCTCAAAGATATGCCTGTACAGTTACCTAAAATGGCAAAATTTGATAATTTTTGAAAACTACCAAATCTAAAAAAATCCGATTTTCAGCACCTTACGCCATCTAGTTAAACCCCTGAACTTGGTTTAAAATCAATCCCATCACATCCTCCAATCATCATAATCTGAGTTGCAATCCAATCCTAATCTGAGCTTTAATCCAATCCCAATTTGAGCTTAACCTAAATCCCAATCTAAGCTTTAGTCCATCTACATCCAAGATCTTCCGATATCGAAACAAATCTTAAGATCCATTCCTCCATCTTCTTCCAATCCATCCTATTTATCCTTTCATCACCTTTTATTTCCTTCTAATCATCTGTTCCCATCTTTTCAATCCTTATTCCTCTAATCTAACATCATGAATCATTATCCTTCACCAATACAACCAAAAATAGTAAAGGGGAATCCTAATTATGTTGATGATAATGAGAGTCTTGTTGATCAAGAAGTATACAACATAGATCCCCTCGATGCTATCATTTCTAGTAAGCTTTCCCCAACCTCTTTCCAAAATCCAATTAACCCTTTGAGCTATCCCATCACATCTTCACAAACACCTACTAGCAATCCTTATGCTACCTTTGACAAGCGATATCCATTCCCTTCCCCTACCACATCTCCATCATATTCTTCATCTACATCTTTCTCTTATCCAACACCCACATCGTCTTATCCCAATCTACCATCCCAATACTCCTATTACAATACCCCATCCATGTCCCCCTATCCTAATCCTACTTACCACTCTGCCCATCCTAATCCTACATTCACACCTTCTTATCTTAATCCTACATCCCCATCAACCTATCCTAATCCAACATCCACATCTTCCTATCCTAATTAGACATCCCAATATTTTTGTCCTAATCAATTATCCCAATACCTCTACTACAATCCACCATCCACATCTTCTTATCCTAATCCACCACCCACATCTTCTTATCCTAATCCACCACCTTCCTCCTCTTGTCCCAATTCACGACCCATGTCTTCCTATCCTAATCCACCATCCCGATCTTCCCAACCAAATCCTCCTTCCAAATACCCTTACTATAATCCACCAATTGCACCCTCTTTTTCTAATCCACCAATCCATAATCCTTATCCCACCACCAATCCTAATCCTTCATCTACTCTTAGTCCTCCATCCAATCCCATTCCTCCATCTAATCCTAGTCCACCAATCCCTAATCCTTTGTCTATTCCCACCACCCCAGCTAAGCCTAAAGTATGCACGATTCTCACTCCAGAGGTCCTCCAAGGACTCATGACAGAGAAGACATCCCCAAATCCACATCTTCAAATCATGGAACCATGCTTCCCCACTCCTCCATGTTCAATCACCAATGATGAGACCCTTCTCTATCCCACACCTATCATTACTGTTACCACCCCTAGCATCACCCAAGTTATTGAAATCATCAAACCCACCGAATCCATTGAACCCTCATCTCCTACTCTGAGAGCTGTTGATCCCATCGAAGACACCAAAATCCAATCCACTTCTCCCACTCCTAGTATCACTGAAATCCATTCTCACGAACTTCATGAATCCCCCATCCTTCCATCTCCCCCACTTGAGGAGTCCCTTCAACACTCCATCATCATGCCAATAACTTGATCCAGAGCATACCAACATATCCCCTTCTCCACATCAAGATCCTTTCATACCATTTAGTCCATCTCAAGATAAAAATCCCCCATCCATTCCATCCCATGATCCCCTTGACACTCAAGATTTGATCACTCCATTGCATGAGGCCCTATTACTCGTCATCACAAATCCATATCCTAGCATATCACCTAATCCCTCTCTTGATCCCTTACCACTCACTCCTCCTGAATCAAGATGTTGTTATCCCATCATTTCCATCCCATGATCCTAAATGATCGTCTAACCCCACTATCCCCACACCACTTTTATATCCCCTTGGTACTCTTACATTTGTCCACGGAGGATTTCTTGCAGAAAAATAACAAAGCATATATACCACCCATCCTCCTCCACCTAATAACGGACTCACACCATTCTTCCAAAATAACAAGCATCCTACTATAGATTGAATGCTCAAAAGCATGAACTCTCAAGGAAAAGGTTTAGGCCTTCATGACCAAGGTATTTTGGAGCTTATCCATGTCAAAGAAAATTTGTGTATACAAGGTATTGGATATATCTCTTAAGATTCATGCTCCAAAAATGTTGGTACAACCTCTATACATCCTAAGCAATCATCTTCCAAAAGTATAATAGGTTTTTCCCATCACTCCACCAAACCATTTTCTGCCATCCCCTCTCCATCATATGACCTCAAAACAACCATCCACATTCCTCCATCTTCTAAATCTATTTTGGGTCCTTATGTCCCTTCATCCACCGTCAAACATCCTCCACATACTAAGTCCATTTTAGGATCTTATATCCCAAAATCACCTCCTCCATCTCATCCTATTCATCCTTCCATCCATCCATCACCTATCCATGTCACTCATCATGAACATGCCACTCTCATTTTCCCTAATCAAGATCAACAAAGGCATGTACCCACACATCCTCCATCCACATATCATCCCCAAAATCCTACCTCCATCATTCCATCCATGTTTCCTCCATATCATCCATCTTCTCGCACTCATCCTATTGCTATTAAAAGCACTTTGGATGCTAAAGTAAAAATTCATAAATCTAAACATCCATATTAATCTAAATCCCCTCATCTCTCCTTAAAAATACATGTTGAAAAAAACAAAAATCCAATCCAAAATCAAATCAAATCTAAAATCCAAATCAAACCCATAGGCGACAAAGGCCCACCAAAGAAAAGATCAAAACCATGTGGATCCCAAAGAAAAAAGATGCAATGCCTTCAAATGAAGCATCCATAACAACATCCAAAGTTGCTAATCCAAAAGCTAATCATAAACACCCTCCATCTCCTAAATCTATTTTGGGTCCTTATGTCCCAAAATTCACTATCCCAGCTTCTCCATTATCCCCACATCATCCATTCACTAATCCTCCTATCCTTTCACATCCACCACCATATGTGCCAATGTTGGTCCTGAACTCATCACCCCATCACACGCCTACCCCATCATTCCATCCATACACTTTCCAACATCCCATCCATTATCCCACATATCTCCCCCATCAAATCCCTTTAATCAATTCTCTTGCATAATCCATTTATCCTAATAAGGTTGTACAAACAATATCCAATAGTCATTTCACACATGGGCTCTTAATATCTCATATGGAACTTGATGCCTGAGTCCTTCATCCATCTCCTTATCACATATCTTCTAAATCCACTTATGCACATCCCTATCCTTATCCATCTCTATCCACATTCTATTCAAAGATCCAAAAAATATGAAAAATGCAAAAATGTCAAAAAATGCAAAAAATACAAAAAAAAAAAAAACATAGTAAAGAGAAATAATTCATTCAATGGTGAAAACTTGGAAAAAAATCACCTTGTATAAGTACTATGATGAAAACCTAGCCAACAAGTGTCATGTGTAAATGCCCCATGTAGCTTACTTCTATACTTGGGGGCAACTGCATCCTCTTCACCCATCTCCTCCATCCCACATATCTTACACAACCTTCCTAACATATCCCATCCTTCTTGTGATATTTATATAGATGGGGGAAAACATATAAACAAGCTTTGGAAACCTCTTGGCATAGATTCCCCTCACCCATACACTATCCTAATCCTTATCCACATCCATCTATCTTCCTTTTCCACCCATTATGCTACCATTAATCTCCCTTCCTTATCCATACATCCTATCCATATCCATCTCACTCCCTTATTTTCCCATCCTTCTATTTCCCATCCCTCCTACCTCATTATACATGACATATCTAGAGTGGTGCACCTCCTTCTTTGTGACATAGTCCTTGGAGATATCATTCATCAATCTTACAATCCCTTCCATCTCTCCATCCATCCATCCAAAAAATACCATCATAACATCTCTTCCATCTCCCTAGCCTTATTTTCTATCCATCCATCATAGCATTCCTTCCATCCCCCATCCTTATCTCCCTATCCATTTATCTCTATCCTCATCCCATCTCATAATCCCTTGTCATTTATTTCTGGCTATAGGCTTCCCCCCAATGCAACCCAATTCCATCTATCTCATTTTCATTACTCCTTCTTTCACACATATTTTCAATCCCCTATCACTTATCATCACTCATCTCTCCATCATGTCATCCTCCCCATTCATATTTTCATGATTTGGATAACTATCCCATCCCTGAGCTCCATGCAATCACCATCATCCTATCTTATCCACCAGGTCTATCTTGTCTCCTCATATTGGTCCAACTTTTTATCCACTTGTCATTGGTCATCTCATCATCCTTTATCGATGGTTGGTTGTCAGCTTTTTTGAACTACATTTCCCCTATGCTTTCACGTAGGCAAGGTCAATCATTTGATCAGACCTCGAGGATTTTTTCTATCCTATCTTTGTTGCCCATCATTGTCTCTGTCATCCTCTTTCTACTTTTATCCATGGTCTTTTATCAAACTATGAGGGCTCTATGCTTTCACATAGGCAAGGCTAATCTTTGATAGGCCCCCGAGCCCCTAGGTCTTTAGGGTGTTTCAGTCTTGTATATGGTGTCTCGTATCTCCTTTCATGTTGTCAAGTATGTCCCTATGTAGCTAGTTCTTAACAAGCAAGATCCACTGGTTTCCTTAGGTTCAATTAGTTTCGAGTGTCTTGTGTCATGTCGATCACCTAGTTTAGTCTCCATTTTTGGTCTCAATAGGATGTATCCTTTGTCATCATACCACATCACTCCCATCCATCCTCTCGATACTATGGAAAAGGATGTTTGAAATTCTTTGTGATCTTTTGATACTTTTGGCTTTTGTTTATCCTTTGATTTCCCTATCGTCACTTGTCAAGGCTTCCATGATCTATCATATTATGGTGTATTTTGATTGGTAAACATAGGGGAATATTTTGATCTTTTTTATTTATTTTTTTCTTCTTGGTTATCCCACGTAGTACCCACCAAGATCCTTGTAGTCCAATGTTATGTTGGGGCATTCTTTTGTGCTTTTGGTTATCCCAATGCCTGGCCCAACCAAGGTCTTCATGACTCTAGGGTATTGGGATAGCCTTCTTGTCTAATATGTTTGTTTTATGCATTGGACACTAATTATCCTTAGTTTACATACCCTAGCACTTGGTGTCTTATGCTCTAGCAAAAATCAATGCTCTAGAAGTGGAAAATTGCATTAAGATTTCATTTCATGATTAATTCCATTGCATTACATGCATACCTGACCTATGACCTATGATTTTGGTTGTGCAAAAATTCACCTTTCATCCTCTCTTCTATCTTAGGATAATATAGATTGGTTATTCTGAGTATCTTTTCCTTCTTAGATCTCAATCCAATCCTCATCCATTCAATCTAGCACAAATCACCTAATCATATCCTTGGTCGTATTCCCAGCCTTGCTACAAACCTTGATCCAATCATCATCATCGTCATCATAATCGAGATGTATCCTTCCCTATCCTTTGGTGTTGTTTTGGGATGTATACTTCCCTCATCAACAATACCTTCATCATCATAATTGGGATGTATCATCCCCTCATCAACAACAATTTCATTATCATCATCAGGATGTATCCTTCCTTATCCTCATGTTGTTTTAGGATATATCATTCCCTCATCGACAAGAATCCATCCATTATCCACCCATTTTGGCTTGTATCTTGACTAGGGCAACATCACATTTGTCCTTAAATCCTTTTGTGCTTCCCAATCTCCTATCACTTATCATCCTCTCTTATCCATCACTTTGCATCATCTTACTCATATACCCTTGCATCATCTCATCCATTTTGAGATCACACCCGTGTTCTCTTGAACCTGCATGTCATCTTGAGGGGGCATCCTCCATCCCTAATCTTTATCTTCACTCCTTTCATCCTTCTTCCTAGTCACTCCTTTGATGACTGGTGCATCCTTCCCAATCTAATCAACTTCTTCCTGGTGCAATCTTTTAATCTTCTTTGAAATGATGCTACTTCGTAGAACCATTTCAAAGAGGGGAAAAATGTAGACACCTAAATTTGGACACATACATTTGTCCAATATTATCCCTTTTCATCTAAATATCCTCTTACTTGCATTAAAAAATTAATATTACTATTATTTAATTACCCCTAAAGTCCTCTAAATCCCTAAGGTATCTAGTTAAATAATTAAATACCTTACCATTTATCCCCCTTTTCCTCAAAGAATTAAATAAATAAGACATTTATTTAATTCCTCACATGTCACATCCTCCATATTTTGCCACTTGCCTCTAATATTTTATTAATCTTCTTAATCACCTATTTGCACAACCTTAATCTAATAAAATACCATTTCTAGTATGTCCTCCAAGTCAACCTTTCATAAGTACTTTCTTTATTAAGCCTTGACGGGTATGTGCAGGATCATGATGGGCCAAAAAGTTGCAATATTATGGATATTTGTAGGGTATGTGGCTGATAACTTTTTTTTCCCCAAAATTGATGAAACGAAAAGGGTTTTTAGAGGATATTCTCAGCTTTCCACCAATATAAATTATTCTTTAATTTGAATTTAATAAATTATTATTATTTATTTTCTATTAGAATTATGACTAAAGTCCCGATCAACAAGCTGATTGAAAAACATCTATAACATTCAAATGATATCACATTTTTTGAATCTGAAACATGCGTCACATTCTATGCTTCACATACTATAGGATTAAAAAAATAAAAAGTTAAATTTCATGAATTTTTGACCAAGTTAAGGTGGTCAGACATACGAGTTTTTATATTTTTGAAAAGTTGCAGTAAAAAAATCATAATTAATTATTTACATGGAAAAAAATAACAAAAAAATATGCATCACATCCGGACACGAGTCCTCTACTTATATATAAAAATTATAAAAAAATATTACCATTTTATTATGGTTAGGTTGGTCAAACAAATGCCTACTTATTTTTTCCCTGAAATTTAAGTACTACTTTATTGAAATTTCAAATTTTCACCAAATAGATTTTATTTATTTTTAAATAAACCTAGTAGTTTAGAAACCACATTCAATTTTCTATAGATTATATTCTTACATTATTTTTAAATAATATAGATAACTTATTCAAATTTTTATGTCAAGTTGCTTAACACTAATTTTTCTGAATTTTTTGCCACTTAAGGGCCTGTTTTTTCCATGATGATCCTGCACATACCCTGACTTCTTCCCCATGTGAATTAAAAATTCACATTTATTCATTCAATGCATTTCTTTTCCCCATGCAAGTTGTTGGGAAATTCTAAATTCCTTCATATGTCACATCAGTCACATGGGACAAGGACCTCCTTTATGAGAACCTTGTCTTATCCCCAAGGTACTCCCCAATTATGTGAATTTAAAATTCACATTTATTCCCCCAAAAAATTCTCTCATCCCCATGATGATAAGAGAGGACTTTCTAAACTTCCTCACTTGTCACCATCATCCTCACATGGGGACAAGAACTTCCTTTTTAAGGAAATCTCCCCTAATTCCAAGGTACTTCCAATTACCTCCACCTCACATGTCCTCTTTACACATCATCTGTCTTTGTGACACCTCCCATTCCACATGGAAAGAGGTGAGGGCTTTTGAGTCCTCAACTCACTACAACCCTCCATCTTGTTTATGTTGGCTAAATCCTAGCCATTGGATTCTCTAGAGATTCTTCCCTTAAAATGGAATAGTTTCTCTCATTCATTCAAAACATTCATACATTCACTATTCAAGCATTCAAGCTCTAGAACTCAAGCACTTTCATTTTCATTCATCCTCCATTATTGCACTCACCAATCTTCCATTTTTCATTCATCAATCCAAATACCCACATCTTTCATGGCATTCTACATCAAATTTGCATCACTTTTCATATCATTTTAGTCTATTTTCCATCAAGGAGCACGCATTCAAGCTATAGCAAAGGGCCAACCAAGAAGATCAACTTAGAAAAGGTATAATCATTGTTTTATCTTTCTTTGTTTGAATTCAACTTAGGCCAATCTTGAGGTGTTGAAGTGTTGTTTGTCTCCTTTGCATTATGTTGTTTTGCATCATTTAGGATAGTAAAAATAATTTTGCACACAATAGAAACCCAGTGAAAGTGTGTGTGTGTGTGTGTTGATTTATTTAAATTCTAATTTCTATAAAATTAATTCAATTTTATGTTTAAATGGATTTAATGGTTAATTATATGATGAATGATGTTTGGAAATGAATTGAATTGATTAGTTGAATTTGAGAGAATATTTGATGGAGTTTTAAATTAATAATTGGTAAAACATGAATCTTATTAATTTTATATGGGTTTTGGAAAAGGGTAAAAGGGAGAAAAGGTATTTTAGTTCATTTTTATGCTATTTTATGAGAATAAATTGGGAGAGAAAAGCCTTGTTTGAGCACTTTAGAGATTTGTTGGTTGGGAGTGTAATTTGTGGTGAAATTTTGTGAGGTTGGATTCGTTGGGATATGAATTGGTAGGGGAGTGTGCATGTTGGTTTACATGAACTCTTGTTTGGTATTTTAGTGTGTTCATCATTTCAAATTTTTTGGGATAAATTGAGGCTTATATTTTGATTGTTTAAATTTATTTGAGCATTTTATTTCAAATATTTTTCTAGTAAATGGATTGAGGGAGCATAGAGTCCTCCCTTCTCATATTAGTTTGAAATTTGGCAGATTAGATTTAGATATTTGTTTCAATTTTGAGAATTTTTTAAAAATATGGGGTTATCATGCCCAATTTTTAAGGAATTGGGTAAAATTCTTATTTTAGATCTTAAAAGTGTGTTGGGAACTTTTTCTACCAAAGGGTATTCATAGATATTTGATTTTCAATATCTCAAACTTTGATGAAATTTCAATGGTGGATTTGGGAAAAATCTTGGCTTTTTCCTTATAAAATATTGTGAAAATTTGAATGTTTTACATGAAAATTGGTACTTTGGAATGTTTTGGAAAGATAGAACTTCATGAAATGTGATAATTGATGTTGTGGGAAAACATCATTGAATTTGGAAAAAGTTAGATTTTTGCATTGGTTTTTGTGTCACTCATTGGAGGTTGTGATGAGATTAGGCTCTAAGTGTTAGAGAGAATGATGGGAGTGGCTCCCAACATGAAACCGACCCAAAGTAGTATGTAGGAAATCATGGTGTGGGGAGTTTCTTAAGAATAAGTAATAATTAATGAAATTTAGGTAACAAACTAATCAAGATAATGGGTATGCCTCTCATGACTTGAGTTCTTGTATAGGCTAAGAATGATCGAGGAAGACAAGCTACTTAGGGAGCATAAGACTTGTAAGTTCAACTATCCTCATTAGCATAAGATGGTATTTGGTTTCACACTAATCCCCAAATGAGTGTTTGTGATAACACTCCCTCTCTTGCTCTCTAACATTTAACCCTTTAGTAGTTGAGTTGTGCCTAAAGTTATATTGTGAATCCTTTCTATATTGGTATTGGTATTATTGCATAATTGTATAATTTTAATTCTATGTGTCTTGTGTGGGTATATACCCCTCTCCCCATGTGTATTATGTATGTGAATGGGCCTTGTGACTATCTCCTATCACGGTGGGGTGAGCCTATGAGTATCAAATGATCAAGTGACATGGATCAAGAGATGACATAGAACCATGCTATTTCAAGTTCAAATCATGTATTTAGATGTTTATTCATTCATATAATTGTAATATTGATGATTAAGAACCCCTCTTTGAGATGGGTCTAAATTTGATAATGAAAAGAGTATTATCTTAATTTATGTGTATTGATGTTGGTGTCAAGCATGATACATTTTTTTTTTCATTATCATGAGGGTATGTGCAAGATCATCATGGAAAAAATAGGCCCTTAAGTGGCAAAAAATTCAAAAAAATCAGAGTTAGGCAACTTGATGTAAAAGTTTGAATAAGTTATCTATATTATTTCAAAAATATGTAAGAATAGAATCTGAGCAAATTGAATGTAGTTTCTAAACTAATAGGTTTATTTTAAAAAAAAAAACTATTTGGTGAAAGTTTGAAATTTCAATGCAATAGTACTTAAATTTTAGGGAAAAAATAAAAGTAGGTGTCATGCGACCCCTAACTACAATAAAATGATATTATTTTTTATAATATTTTAGATATAAGTAGAGGATTCATGTCCAGATGTGATGCATATTTTTTTGTAATTTTTCCAAGTAAATAATTAATTATGATTTTTTTATTACAATTTTTAAAAAATATAAAAACTTGTATGTCTGACCACCTTAACTTGGTCAAAACTTCATGAAATTCAATTTTATTTTTTTTAATCCTATATTATGCAAAGCATAGAATGTGACACATGTTTGAAATTCAAAAAATGTGATATTCTTTGAAAGCTATAGATGTTTTTCAATCAGCCTATCAATCAGTGCTTTAGTCATAATTCAAATAGGAAATGAATAATAATTATTTATTAAATTCAAAGTAAAACATAATTTATATTGGTGGAAAGCTAAGAATCTCGTTTAAAAACCCTTTTTGTTTCATCAATTTTGGGTTAAAAAAAGTCGTCAGCCACATACCCTACAAATACCCATCATATTGCCACTTTTTGGCCCATCATGATCCTGCACATACCCATGATGTTTAATGGCTAAAATAAACTCAATAATGCTTCATTTTTTGTTCAAAATAAACTTAAGAGTCAAACTTCACATCTGGGTGGCTTAGTGTTGTAAGTTGGCAGTCCTATTTTACCCAAAATTTACCCAATTTGGCCAAAAATTATCAAAACCTGTTTGGGTGGCTTGGTTAGAAGCAGGGTGGCCTTTTATCATGTTGTGGAAGCTTGGCTATTAGTGGGGTAACTTGGGTTTTGGTAGGCTAAAAACTCATAATTATGGAAAACACTGTTGGGGAGGGCTCATCTTGTGTTGGGGAAGCATCATTTTCATAAAGAAAAAGAATATGAACCCTATTAACCACTAATAGATAGAGGTTTTATAATCCTAATTTCAATGAAAAATAATTTTTATTGCTTTTAATTTTTTGTTTCAACCATTTTGGTTGTTTAAACCTTGAAAACATAATCAAAATTTCTCTAACTGTGAACTTGATCTTTCCTCTAGTATTTAGGACCTTGTGTTACAAAAAAATGGTAAAAAAAGGTTTTTATAGTAGTATTGAGGTCCTAGTAGTACCTTTACCTAGTTCTCAAGTGTCATCATTAAGGAGTTATTCCATCTCTTGCATCATTTTGCATGTAACCTTGTAAAATGACTCAGATGTCAAATCTAGGGTTGGGGAGATTGTTCTTCTAGTCTAGTGAAGGCTAGGGAAGGTTGAAAAATTAATGGTTAATTATTTTTAAGTTTCCCAACATTCCTAATAGATTATGGATGATTGGGGTGTTATTCTTCCACTTGCACGACATCATGTTGTGATGTGACATCATGTGTATACATAATGTGCCTAATTGCATTAATGTTCTTAATTAATATCTTGTACTTTAAAAAATTATCCCATGTATTTGAGCTAATGTCCTATGGGTTACATGGTGGGGCATTACAATACCCATGGGTGATCCCACAATACTGGTTTACAATTTTTGGCCAAACTGGACACTAAACTAATTTTTTCTAACTAAATCTTCACTTTCGAGCACCTATAGCGGCTAAACCGTGAGGAATTTGAAGATGATGCAAACTACTGATTTGTGACATTTGTTGGAAAAATGAGTAAGTTATCTATATGTTGTCATTGATGTCACCATGTTGGTAGTTTGGTTTGGTACTCTTAAATCGATGTGTATAACTGACTTATCCTCTCTGGTGGTTGATCTGGTATTTTTGGTTGCAGTTTTAGGAAAATACTAATGGATGTTATTTAGGCATGCATGATCAGGTTATTTCATGTTCTTGTTCCCATACAATGAAGTGGCATTATTCTATTGGTTGCATTGATGACTATTTTTGGCTGACTTATTACGATAATTTTGATATGATATAAAAACTTATGTGCAATCTATTTTTTGGTCTGAGTTGACATAATGTAATGTGCTAATGGTTAAATTGCATTTTGAAAATATTTTGTGCAGCCAACAGTTGATACCTTTTATAAATGAATTTCATCTAATTAGGTCGACCTAATTGGTGCTTGTGATGAAGATCAAATATATATATAAATATATGGCGAACAATTTTTTTGAGTGTGAGTGTGGGTGTGAGAAGTAGTGCAGTAAGTGTTTGTAGACAATAGACAAGAGACAGAAGGAATAAGTGAATGAGTAATGTATGTGAAGGTGTAATCATAAAGGCAGTAGTTGTGAGCATCTCTAGAATTGTATAAGCACATGATAGGTGCATCTTTCCAAATCAATTTTGGGTGTAAAGCCTTATTCTATTTTGTATAATCCTATGTAGGTAGTGAGCCTCCTTGTTGGATGGTGAGTCCTTTTTATAGGCAGTGAGCCTTTGTACTTGGACAATGAGTCCTTTTGGAAGTGAGCCTCTTTTGAAAATACTATATAATGTGAGTTGACCCTCACTGTGGTTTTTCCCTTATTGGGTTTTCCATATAAAAATTTGGTGTTCATTGTGTTGATTTACTTTTTGTTATTTAGGTTTCATGCCCATATTCAATAACAAAATAGTATGGTTGAAGATTTGATAAGTGATAAAGTTTTAAGTTTAGCTTTATGTGACAACTAATCCACCCCCCCTCTCAGTTTTCCTGATGCATGTTTAAAAATTGGTATTAGAGCTTGTGGTTCCTTGTGTAGAGCTTAACTGCTTGAGGAGGATCTTGAAGATTGGTTGAATGGATGATAAAGGAGAGCTCCAGACTGCTTTTGAAGATCTTGATAAAGTGGAAAGAGAAAATAAAGATTTGAAAGAGAATCTTGATGAAGCAAATGAATGAAGTAGGTGAACAACTAAAACAAGAGATAATTGAACTAAAAGTGATAGTAGAAGAAAGGAAGAGCATTGAAGAATGTTTGAATACAATGGTGCAAAAAAAGTTTGATGAATGTTCTAGAATTGAGTAGGAGATAGTAAACTTAAGAGTGGAACTAGAGAAGGCTAAACTCTATGAAAATAATTTTAGATTTAGCTACGATAAACTTGAAGAACTACTTGAAGGACATAAACCATGTAAAGACAAAGGTGGCTCAAGAGTTGATACCAGTGAAAGTTCACAAGATGTGTAGAAGAATCAAGGAAAGAGGAAGCAAAGAAGGAATTTTGAAAGAATACCCCCTGTGAGACAACCTAATGCACATAGGTACTCCTCTTTTGGTGGTGTTTTCCTTTCTTGTAACAAATATGGTCATAGAGCAACTAAATGCAGGAGTATGATAAACCGGTTTTCTGGCTCTCTTTCTAGAAAATGTTTTGAATGTGGGAAGTTTGGACATAAGGCTACAAAATGCAGAACTCAAGTGAGAAAGATCAGTTGAGTAATGAGGAACATGTTTAATGAAGGCAGAATGAATCAATTCTTTAATGGCTACTGCTATACCTGAAAAAAATTGGACACAGAGCGAATCAATGTAGATCGAGGAATAATGGAGGACAAATTAATCAAAAAGGTGTGAAATTTTGTAACTGCAACAAACCTAGACATGTATCTAAAATTTTCAAGAATAAGAAAGGAAAGAATTTTTCTCTGGAAGAGAAGAGTAAATCAGTAAAGAAGATTGAAAAAGAAGAGATGAAGCAAGAAATGGATTTAAGGTATGGAAGAAGAAAGAAGAAGAAGAAAAACCTAAGATTCCTAATGTGTTTGTACCCTCATTTGGTATAGATGAATTATTTGGAATTTATACCTAGCATGGTCTTAGGGGGAGCATTATCAGAAGATCATAAAAACCCCCTAGAAGAATGGCATGTTAGAGGTTGGCACTTGGTTGAAATGTGTAGAATATTCACTAAGAGGTTTTGGAAAAGGAATTGAACAAAAACATGCTAGTATAATGATTTGCAAACCAAATTAGGTTTTTCTATACTAAGTGAAGTATGTGTTTAGAAACTTTTTATGTTTGTCGCATTTAATGCATGTAGGGAAAACTTGATGGAGGTTAAGTAAAAAATTGTGATTCTTTTTTGTTAATGGTGAATCTGAAGTCTTTGGAAGTTTCGCTAAAGAAATCTTGAGGAATGCTTGAAGTCTTTCTGAAGGGAATTCAAAGATTGATTCAGGTAATCTGGAAACCTTTTCTCTGATTACGGAAAGAAAGAAGAAAAAAAAAGAAGTTTAGGTAGATTTGAGGAAAGCAAAGCAATGGATGATGGTTTGTGTGGTGTAACCTCTCTAAAGTTGAAATGCGTCGAAGTAGAAGAATATGATCATAGGAAAATGAAAAGAATTGAACTAGGGCTGAGCGAAGTTGAATTACAGAATATAAAAACCCTAGGGATGTATTTATGGAGTGAATTTCCATAGATTATAGACAAATAGGTTATCTTGTTCTTGTTGAACTATTTCAAGGATGGAAGCATTTGGACAAACCCTATTTGATCTCAAAGGAAGCTATCAAAGTGATCACTAGATTAAATGCAACATTGGAGAACTTCCTGGAAAGAAAACTATGAATTATAGAGATGTGGTGGAGTTGAATAGCATCAGTAGAGATCTAAGAGCACTATTGATCGATACAGTTACTAACTCAGTTGTTTGGTATGTTGTTTATGGTATCTCATATAAAATTTATTTTAGAAATTGTGAAAGTTCAACTTCAGCTATTATCATACATATTTCCCACATGATGGTTAGGGAAAATAGACAGATTGATTTATGTATCTTTTTACTTGAAAATTTTCTTGAAAATGTTTGAATGTCATTGGTCTAGAATTATTCCTTTCATTTTGGATCCTTGCTTGTATGTCTAGTCTTTTACTTTCTGAATTCTCTACAAGGAAAAGATAATGTGATGTGGGAATCATGTATCCCTATTGGAAAGAAAATGTATACACATCTAGAGACTTTAGAACATTATGGAAATATGTGCAGATCATATTTCTCATCTTTACGAGCAAACCCTTGCTCCAGTATATCTGCATCAAGTCGATTTGAAGTGGGGTCTTCCTCTAGAAAAAGAAAAATGGAGGTTATTATCAATGATTCCCCTCTAGAATGAAAAAAGGGAAAAGAAACTTCTAAAGACATCATTGACATTTTAGATGAAAAGGAGAAAGATTTTTAACTGGTATTGAATCCCCTGATTGTAATGACATCCAGTCTATGATAGTTGAAGGAAAAATGAAGAAGATAGGTAAAATATGGAATGTTGTGTTGCCTATTGAAAAACTGAAAATTGATGATGCATTGGTAGATTATCTACTTCAGAAAGGTATTGAAGTATCTATTTTTTCTGATTTCTTGCCAAAAAATCTAATTGAGTTTGTTTAAGAAAGGATGTTGCTTGAAGGTCTGAAAGGATGTAAGATGGGAATCTTGGTGGAAAGAAGATGTAAAAAGGCTATGTAGAGATTTTCTAGATTGATTGTGGAAGCAAAGAAATGTGTTAAAGAAATTTCAAATGTTTACAAATATTGTCTTCGGTGGCCTACGGCTATAGATAATTTCATAAGTAGAATTGAAGTGATTGAAGCCAAGGTGAAAAAAATTGGAAAGAATTTTGATATATTTGAAGATAAAGAAGGGAAGCAAAGGATAAGAGTTGGTGAACTACAAGTTGAACTAATCATTACACAAAGATAGAGAGATGATGTGACAAAGACCTTTTGGCTTCTTAAAGAAATTGCTGAAGTCTAGTTAGAACATCTTTCCAGAATTCTTATTGATGTAGAAGATGTTGAGAAACAATGCTCTGTTGTAGATTGGTCACCCTCTTTTACTCTGTTCAGATTATTGGAAAGTACATGCACAAAAATAGAGTCTATTTTTTTTAACTGGAAGAAGTTGTATCTAGTTCTCAAAGAAAGGTATAAGAAGGTGTTCCAAGTGAAGAATGGCATTTTCACTTAATTTCTATTAGCTTAAAAACTATGGATTGTTGGAAGTTTTTGGAAATCTATTAAAAAATTTATGTCACCATGTCTACACTCATTTTTTGTGCCATTTTCCAATGATGTCAAAGGGGGAGAGTGTTGGAGATAGTGGAGAGAGTTAAAAGTTTTTAAGGAAAGAAGGAGATTTTTTTTGTACATGTTGCCATCAATGACAAAGGGGGAGATTGTTGGAAAAATGTGTAAGTTATCTATATGTTGTCATTTATGTCACCATGTTGGTAGTTTCGTCTGGTACTCTTAAATTGGTGCATATAACTGACTTATCCTCTCTAGTGGCTGATCCAGTATTTTTGGTGCCTCTCTGATATTCTAGTATGCATTTCTCCGCAGTTGACATTTTCTGGTTGTGGTTTTGGGAAACTACTAATGGATGTTAAAGGCATGCATGATTAGGTTATTTTGTTCTCTCATGCTCGTACAATGAAGTGACATTATTCTGTTGGTTGCATTGAAGACTCTTTGTGGCTGACTTGTTAAGATAATTTTGATATGATATAAAAACTTATGTGCGATCTATTTTTTATTTTGAGCTGACATAATGTAATGTGCTAAGGGTTAAATTGCATTGTGAATTTTGTGGAGCCAATAGTTGATATCTTTTATAAATGAATTGCATCTAATTATGCCGACCTAATTGTTGCTTGCAATAGAGATCAAATATTTATAAATCTATGGAAAACAATTTTTTTTAGTGTGAGTGTGGGTGTGAGAAGAAGTAGTGCAGTAAGTGTGTGAAGACAATAGACAAGAGACAAAAAGAATAAGTTAGTGAGTAATGGATGTGAAGGTGTAATAAAAAAGGTAGCAGTTGTGATCATCTCTGAAACTGTATCAGCACATGATAGGTGCATCTTTCCAATTCAATTTTGGGTTGTAAAGCCTTATTCTATTTTGTATAATCATGTGTAGGTAGTGAACCTCCTTGTTGGATAGTGAGTTCTTTTTGTAGGCAGTGAGCCTTTATACTTAGATAGTGAGTCCTTTTGGAAATGAGCCTCTTTTGAAAACACTATATAGCGTGAGTTAACCCTCACCATTGTTTTTCCCTTATTGGGTTTTCGATGTAGAAATTTGGTGTTCATTGTGTTGATTTACTTTCTGTTATTTATGTTTCATGCCCATATTCAATAACATAATAGTGTGGTTGAAGATTTGATAAGTGATAAAGTTTTAAGTTTAACTTTGTGTAACAACTGATTCACCCCCCCTCTCAGTTGTCCTACTCCTGTTTAACAACATTTTGTCTATAGATTCTAAATATAATTTTTTCAAAAAATTTAGAATCAGATTGCACTTATTTTTCCATCTCCTTTGAAAAACTAGTTTTTTAGTAAAACCATTTTTAAGGAGTGATTCTCACCATATACAACATAATTTTTTTTCCTTGAAGGATAAAATTCTATTTTTTTTTAATTTAGATTTGTAACTATGATATCTAGTGCTTTCATTTGGTTTCATAGTTTTTTATCGAATATTTTTTCCTTAATCAAGTTTCAAAGTCAAATCAATTACAATTCAGATATAGGTGGACTGTATACAACAACAAAAAGAATTTTATGTATCAAAAAAAAAAATTGGTTGGATCAAGGACTTCAATATCTAGTGCACTGATATTTTTCAAAAAAAAAAATGATAATCTGCTATTTTTCCACATGTGCAGAACAAAGAGCTTGATTTTTAGTGAAAACCCTACATTCACAAGAAATTAAAAAAAAATATTATAATAAAATTAAATTTATTTAAAATTATGCTTTTTGGGAAGCTTATAATAAGGACTACATACTTACAAAAATTAAATTTTAAATGAATTCATTTGATCCCCAAAAAGGTAGATCAACAGTGGTTTTTTATTAGCATTTTGATAGGTGTAAAGGAGGCTCTATTATAGGTATGGTTTAAAACTAGCAGGGTTTTATCCAAGAGGGTTTGATCTAAGGTAGTTTGATCAAACCCTCTTCAATTGGAATCCTTTAAATGGAACTTTTCAAGGCTTAAATTATTATATTTTCTAAAAATATGTGATTTTAATAAAAATAAAGATCTTCTGGAAATTGTAAACCAGTATTGTGGGATCACCCCCATGTATAATATTTTTCCCCAAAAAGAATGCAATATGAGAGGATAGGCTATTCAACCTCCCTCAATTTTTATTCTATTGTATAAATGGTGGATGTTGAACACTAAGTTCTAAAGATGATCCATGAAAACAACATTTATCCCCTTAGGAATAAATAAATCCAAAGATGAATGTCAAAGATCTTCCCTTTCTAGAAATAATATGAGGGAAGAAAACATAAAATGTGGCTCCTTTAAAACAATGCATTGGTCCCCAATTCATTTATGAGAGATGCCAATATTGCATCAAGTGTCCTGAACATAATTATGGAAACTATTATTAGTAAACAATAATTCTAACTAGCTAATTTAAAAATCCTTCATTGCTATTATGTCCTTTATTTTTCTGCATGACAAAATCAATGGTATTGTATCTGAACCTAAACATGGTTGATTTGTATTAGTGAATTTTACTTTCTTACTTATTATAGGATAAGTATAACTCAATACACGATCCACATGAGCCCACCAATCATCATAGAAGACTAGTTCATAAATTTTGGGGACTTATTTATATTGGAATACCTTCATACATACCAATGGGTTTTTATCATTCCTACATAAAATTCCTAAAACATTTTGATCCAAAAATAATGAGTGTGTTCCTTATGAATTATTCCAATAATGGTTACTTATTTTTCTAATTTAAATAAAAACTGAGGAACACAAAATATTATCCTTTTATAACGGTTAGTAGCATAGCACAAATATGTATATTAGGGTAAAATGATATGGTACCATAATAAACTATGATGAGATAATGGTAAACATCTCACAAACACATCAACACATTAGATATTACCCTAGATGAATATAAATTGGAAAAACCTCTAGCTAAAGTAAGATCCTAGCTCTAAATACATAAATATATATGATTACAAATAAATAAATTTTCACTATGGCTAGATTGAAGCTATCTACAATCTTAGATGCTCCAATACACTTACAATATTTTTTCCCAAAGAAGAAAATTTGTAGAAACCCTTATTACAATGAATAAGTGGAGACATGTGACCATCAATCAAGAGAAAATTATCTCAAAACTTGAATATTTTTGTAGTCACATTAAATACTCATAGGAGGTAATAATCCTCTACAACACCAAATAACCTTCTACAAGAGATAATAATAAAAAAAAACATAACATCAATACTGATATAATTTAAATGTACATAAAGACCCTTATAAATAAATCCAAGGGTGAAGAAAGAAGGAATTTGAGGTAAGTGCCACCCAACATTTGCAAATGAAAAGTGGGTGAAAAGTGTATACTATGCCATATGCACATGACTTGAGACAAAAAATAAAAAATATTTAAATAAAATTGGCTAACTAGGTGTGAATATGCCTCAAAATGTAACTAGTATACTAAAGACACATTCACATCAACACCACCTCTTAGGTGAATCTTTAGGAGGAAAAATGACTCAAATATGAGCTTTGAAAACTAGAAATAATGGGTACCTATGTACAAAATAGTCTCTCATATGTGGAGAAAAAGAGAAAAATCATAGGAAAAATTATTCCCTAAAAGGGAAAACATGTAAAGGACTAAGAATATTCATCAAAACTTATCCTAGAAATATTAGGAACATGAACACGAACATGAATAATTCCATCAATGCATGACGAAGCTACAAACAAATATCGAAGAACAATTGTTATACTATTCTAGAATGAAAAAAGCCTCTAATGTAATCAATATAAAAAATTAGGTGCAAGAGCCACAAATCTATATGTGTGATTAATAAGCTTCTTGAACATTGTACTAATGCAATAAAAGATATTGATGAAACTACATGAGTGATAAAATAACCCTACTTGAACATTGATAAAGTATAGTCAAAGATATAGATAATGCATAAATTTTTATGAGTGGGGAAAAATAATAATACTCAACCAATGCATAGATGGTGTATTCATACCAATACACTACAACAAGGAAATAATTTAGTTCTAAAAAATGTAGGTCATACACCACAAGATACAAATTATCTTAAGAACATTGATAAATTACATAAGATAAAAGGTTCCTTGATATAAAACTATACAAGAGTGTTTATATGGTATGGTTATCATCTCACAAAACTACATAGATAGATAGGAAAAAAATACATATCTCACTTGAAAAAATTCAACAAAACATTAGCAAAAATACTATTATACCTCCATAAATATGATAAGGGAGAGGTATGGAGACTCCACTAAAATTATGTGTCACAATGTTGTGTAAGAATTTGGAGAAGAAATATCAATACATTTCACCAAAAAGTGCCTATAATGGAAGCAATGTGTGCAAAAGAAAGACACACTCACATGAAGTTTCACCAGGATTTGAATGAAAGAACAAAAGCATGCTAAAAAATACTTCATAAGACTATTATAAAGGGTGTAAAAAAACAATTGAACATATATATGAAGGTGGGTGGGGTTGTGATTACAATTAAAAGGAACATACAACAAAACCATACAACACTTTAAGAATTAGTGTGAGTAAAAAAATTGCACATCAGTGATTAGAAAGTTGAGAAAGTTGTTTTTAGCATTAGAAGGTTTTTTGGCTAGAAAACATGTGACTCCAAAGTATTTTCAAACTTTTGAGCCCAAAAGAACCACATTGTTGATCATTAAATGGTTGTCTCTAAAAAATAACCTTCTTCAAACATCTAGCATTGGGTAGGCCTACTAGATAATACTTTTCAAAGGCCATAAAGAAGAACAACATGATCCCAAAAATTTGAAGAGAAACCCCATGAAATGTCGAACATTAAGGCTACTGCATACTACATAACACATAAAATAAATACCAACCTATGATCCTTGAAAGACCACCTAATGAGTGCCGAGTGTTAGGCCTGATGCTTACTGAAAGAAGGTAAGGAATAATGCCAACATATTTGAAGGTTGGCGAAGAGATTGGAAGAATGTGGAGGAAAGAGAAATGTTGAGAATCGGGAGTCAAAGAGAAAAATTATACCTTATCATAAGTTAAGGAATAAGAGGAAGACACAATGCATGATTTCTGAAGGTAAGACATCTGAGGTCGGGGTCGAGATGAAACATTATGTCTTATTATAAAGATAATATAGGAGTTAGACAGAAGTCCTGATCATCAAAAGATAAAAATGAGACACTGAGGATTGACGATTGGGGATCAGGGATCGAGAGGAAATATTAACACTTAAGATGAAAAGATAAGAGGCAAGGAATAATTTTTATCCTTAAAGTTAAAAAATTTGAGATTTAGTCAAATTTTAAGGATTTGATCAAGACCTCAGTGATCAGGAAGAGGAATTAAGGCTTATGAAAGGGAAGTGATAAGGGTTAAGGTTGATTCTTGAAACCAAAAACACTTATGCAAGTAATGGAAGCTTGGGAGAAATAAAGAAGCCATGTAGGTATGCAAGTAAAAAAAATCTAAAAAGTTTGAAACTTTGAAACTTAGCCAGTTTTGGGATTTTTCAAGATATAATTCATGCAATATGGTCCATATAGGATCTCTTAGATTGGTTTTCATTGATGGGTCATCTAAAGTGGCATGAAATGTTAACATTTTTGGTGAATTATGTAGGAATATTTCTTTCTAATCATGGGATTCAAAGGCCTTATCATTTCTTCAGGAACAAAGTTTAAAGGGGAACTACAACAATTGGCCTCCCTTTGAAAAAACATGTGCAAGCTACACTTGGAGGAAAAACAATCACCTAAGCCATACATTCCCTTAAGATAATATGTACATGTATTTAACAAGATGCAAATTACAAAAATCTACCTCTATCAAAGACAACTCTTCTAAAGGAATTGATCTCTCTCAGACCATAGTTGAAATCTTCACATAGCTTTAACCATTAAAACCTTTTTTGTATGCAAGGAGTTGCACAAAATACCTTCATGGTGAACAATCACTTCACTGTAAAGTTTGTCACTATAGGGAAGCCATTTAATGCAAGTGTCAGCTTCATCTAACAATAGTGCCTAAGGTGAACATACAATAGTAGGGGTGATTTTTTTTGAAAATAGGTCAACATCAAGGAAGAAACCTCCTGTATAGAAAAATAAATTATTCTCACACAAAGGTAATCCATTGTCATAAATATTGACCTCCTTATTGTATGAAGTGAAAAAAAAAAGGTTTCTAGCTCACATGGTGATATAAAGTATGCCAATATTTCTTGTTGATCTACACTAGGAAGACCTTCCTCATGCACTTCAAATGAAAAGCTTTGAAGCTCTAGCATACTATCAAATTGAGTAATGAGAGAATTAACTCCTAACAGATGTGTGGTTGATCAATGGTGGGATGATCAATATGGTGGTTCTATGTAAAACATTCTAATTCAAGAACCTAATCCCAAATGTCAAAAGTTGCATCTTCACCTTGAATGAAGACCTCATATTCAACATTATCACATTCAAGGATAGTAGAGAACCAACCTACACCATAATTGCATGTATTGATGCACACCTAATCAACACATACATCAGTTTTGTGAGACACTTTAGGAGAAGAACTGAATTCTTCATATTATCTCTCTACATATGTTTATTTATTTTTCTTGGCAACTAGATGTAACAAAAACAAAATCTTTGCATAATGAAACCATTGTATTCTCTGCTATCACAACTTCTCCCATATGCTTCTCACAATTTTACTTCTCAAGGGATGATGATTTTATGTCTTCCTCCCATATAGATCTACAAACCTCAACCAATTTGGTACCCTCATCTACCACTTCAATGGGTAAAAAGGAATGCTGCTCCAAATAATTGGAGTCATCTTCACTCTAGCTCATCAAGTTGTACCCCTATTGTTTTGAGAATTCTACTAATGTAGGAATGGGTAGGCTCTCCTCCTCATTATCAATGAAAAAGGGAGCTCATAAAAATATAAAGTCAAATCCTCTTCTTCATCCTTCCTCACTTGTTTAGTGTCTTGTTGCTTCAACTAGTCATCTTCAACCTTTTCTTATAGTAGGTCAAAACATTGAGAATTTGGAGGATATGAAGTGTCATCAACAATATTTCCTTCTCTCTCAACTTAGAACTTGTCCCTCATTTTCTCTTCTGACCAACTAGCATCCCAAACAACAAGTCCACCTTTACAAATTGAAGTAGGAGGCATAGCAAAATAGTCAGAAAGCCATTGAAAATATTGGTGTGGTTCTAGAGGGGACTATCACCAAGAAAGATAGGTTGAGCCTCCTCCAAAATAGGCTCTTGTGAAGGGTGAAGGATTTTTATCAACTTGGAATTTATAGCATAGGGGATTTGCATGATGGTTTAAGAGGCTTAATAGAAGTTTCAAGAGGCATATCTTTCTTGAAACTTGAAAATTTATACTTATAGGCCTCCTCCTTAGCATGTTGGTTTGAGGTTGTAAGAGGTGTATGTCTAAAACTATTAACACAAGGGGTTGATTGAGACTCTAGCCTTTGTTCTTGAGAAATCACAAACCTCATTTGTTCTTACTTATTAGAAATCTTTTTTTCAATACACTCTTGTTGTTTCCTTCTTTGGATCTCCACTTGTTCATATCTTCACTGAGCTTCCATATCTTGTTGTTGAAAATGAGTATAATGGATAAGCTCCTCCTACTATGGAAAATATTTTTGTTGTTCTTGGTAAGCTTAGTTATCCAATTTCTCTTAATTTAAGTCAAACTATTGTTCTTCCCTAATAGAAATAAACCACCTAGTTAGGTATTGCAACATGCATTTTATTTCACTCATCTCCACACTATCAACATTTTGGGCCTGACTAGGAGAGTAACAAGGTTGCTTTAAAAATTAAGGAGCCTCTTGGGGATGAACTTAAGCATATTTTGAATACTGAGAAGATTGAGCAGGGGTGGGTGGGTGGTAAGCATTTGAAAAGGATTGGTAACCCACTACAACAAGGCTCCAAGAAGAAAAATTAGTGGTACCTCTAGCCTCATATTGCTAATAGGGAGGTGTAAAGTTAAAATTTTCATGATATGTAGGGGTGTGTATGTGATTTCTATAATAGCTTGACATATTTGAGAATATGGAGAGTAGAAAAATTTGAAACTATTTCAAACAAGAGCATATGTCTACTCAACTCGAGATTTTTAGGTAGAAAGCAATAGGGTGAAAGCACAAAGTTAAGTCCATTTAAGGTGGAATTTTCAGACTTAGAAAAAAACCCAAAATCAAGAAAAATGAAATGAGATATTGTTATTTAGAAAACAATATCCTATTTCACTTTGAGGCCCTGTGCCAAAAATGAGATCCTGTTTCATTAAAAAAATATTTTTTATGCTTTTATGAAACAAGATCCCACTTTGCAAAATGGGATTTTGTTCTGAAAAATGGGATCGCGTTTTGAAAATGAGATCCCATTTTATAAAATCATAATTTTTTTTTTATGAAATGGGATCCCATTTTAGAATGGGATTCCGTTTCTGCAAAACATGATCCCAAATTTTAAATTTTGAAATTTTGGTTAGGTTTTTTCTTTATTTTTGGTTTAGGAAAAGGCATGGGCACCTGAACCTAAGCTTTGGACATGGTTTGGCCTACAACTTGAAGGTCATGTCAATGCCACAAGAAAATAGTGACTTTGGACATATGTCTGAAGACCTTTTTTGTAGAATTTTTGATGAAATTAAAACCATTATAGATGAGACAATGTAGATTCTAAATATGTATTTTCTTTTACAATAGGATTATTTTTCCTATTTTCAATTAATTCTTGATGAATCTAGTCCATAAACTTGAAATATCAGGGTTGTTTTACTATTTAAATAATTTTTTATTAAAATAATTTTTTGAAAAACAAATTGTACAAAAAACATACTTTAGAAATTTCTTTTCGATTTGAAAAAATTCCAAAAATCATAAGTTTAGGTCATCTTATCCGTGAGGTACATGACAATTTTTCAAAACAACAAATATTGCTAGTAAAAAAATTTAAAAAATTGATTCCAAAAAAAAAAACAAAATAATATCCAAAATGTACTTTAGTGAGTTACAAATCTTTTCCCCAAACGATTCAGAAAAATATGATTATTTAGGTCAAAATATGGATGATATACATGTGCATAGTATGGTGAAAAAAAGTGACTTTGAAATAGTGGTTTTTAGAAACGCAGGTTGGGTATGTGTAGGATCATGATGGGCCAAAAAGTGGTGATATGATGGGTATATGTAGGGTATGTGGCTGACAACTTTTTTTACCCAAAATTGATGAAACAAAAAGGGTTTTTAAATGACATTCTCAGCTCTCCACCAATATAAATTATGCTTTACTTTGAATTTAATATATAATTATTATTCATTTTCTATTTGAATGATGACTAAAGTCCTGATTGATTGGCTGATTGAAAAATATCTATAGCTTTCAAATGGTATCACATTTTTTGAATTTGAAACATGCTTCACATTCTATGCTTTGCATACTATAGGATTAAAAAAAAAGAATTGAATTTCATGAAGTTCTGACCAAGTTAAGGTTGTTAGACATACAATTTTTTATATTTTTCAAAAGTTGTAATAAAAAAATCATAATTAATTATTTACTTGGAAAAAAATTACAAAAAAATATGCATCACATCGGGACATGAGTCCTCTACTTATATCTAAAATCTTATAATTTTTTTTATCATTTTATTGCGGTTTAAAGGGTGTTCATCTTAAATGCTTAAAATTTTAAGTTCAAATATGATAAATTCTAAAAATCAATGAAAACATTTCTACTTTTTGGCCAAAAAGTGGACTCGACCTTTTGTACACACCAAATAGTGTCACCAAAAAGAAATTTTAGATTTGTTAGGTGCTTTGAAAGATTTTCAATGACAACAATTTCTAAGAACAACACCATATCTCAATAGAATGAATTAAGGCTCATTAAACCTATCCCACTAATTGTGCCAAAATCAATGGAAATAGCCTCAAGGTGTGGGACCTTGTGAAATGAGAATAAATATCTAGAGAAGGCCGAATTCCTCTTCTAGCCTAAGTGTATATATTTTGGTACAACACAATACATGGAATCCTACCACTAACCCTACTCTAACACTCACAAGGGAAAATGGATAGAAGGAATGCATAAAAGGAAAAGGGGAGGTGATACACAAAGAACATAAATTATTTCTTCTTGTTTAATATTACATAGTGCATCAATGAAAATAACCAAATGACTTACATAGTTCTCTATTTGACCAACTCCCAGAGGTATATATGGAGGTTAGGTTTGACAAGGTGCTAGAAGGAAAGAAACATTCACAAACAATAACAACAAATAGTTTTAATATAGCATATATGCATATAAAATGGTAAAAATATACCCAAAAATGAAGGTAAGAAATACACACACAACATAATCAAAATTGAGAAGAGGTAAAAATGGTGATTTTCATTAATACATAGACATGAAAGCTACTTTATAGTTGTAGAATGTAAAAATGCATGGGTTTACGAGGGAAAATCCAAGGAAGAAGTCTCAAAGAAGACCTACTTGAGAAAGAGTCATTTACAATGAGCATATAAATACTCTTTATAAATGATAGAAACCCAAAATAATATTCCTAGGAAGAGTGTAATCAACACTCAACACCCACTCCTGCATTGATGATCACACGTGTTCATATGTCAAAGAGTGGAGATCTCATGAAATCTATAATCTAGGAAAATAAAAATGATTGAATGGACACATGCATGAAATAAATGAGCATGGGCACTACTAATCCCACCTAAGATACTTAGGAGATGGATTAAATGTCATCCTTGTAGGCCCAAAAATCATATCAGGCAATTGGGAAAGTCATTGAAGCATTATGAAATTTTTGGCTAGAAAACATGTCATTTTGAAGTATTTTCAAACTTTCAAGCCCGAAAGAACCACTTTATTGATAATTAAATAGTTCATGTCTCTGAGAAATTACCTTCATCAAACATTAGACGTTGGTCCTACTAGATAATTCTTATCAAAAGGTAGGAAGGAAGAACACCATGATCCTAAAAATTCAAAGAGAAACCTTGTGGAACATTGGACATCAAGCCCATTGCATACCACATACTGCATAAGATGAATTCTAAACCTGTGATACTTGAAGACCATCTATCGATCATCGAGTTTCAGGTTTGACTCTTTATGGAAGAAGGGAAGGAAGAATTCCAAAAGAATTAAAGGCTGGTGGAGAGATTGGAAGATTGTGGAGGAAAGATAAATGTCAGGAGTTGGGAGTTCAAGAGAAATCCTATGCATTATCACAAAATATGATAAGGAATTAAAGGAAGAGTTGATTCCTGACATCTGAACATAAGAAATCAGAGGTTGGGGGTTGTGATGTAACATTATTTCTTTTCATAAAGATAAGAAAAAAGTTAGATGGAAGGCCCAATCATTTAAAGCCAAAAATGAGACATCAAGGATTAGGGATCAAGATGAAGGTTTAATGTTTAAGATGAAAATATGGTAAGAGGTAAGGAATAATGTTGGTCCTCAAATTCTAAAAATCTGAGACTTAGTCAAATTTTCAAGGATTTTATTTACCTCGGTGATTGAGGATATGAATTAAGGCTTGTGAAAGGAAAGCAATAAGGTTAAGGGTTAAGGATGATACCTAGAACCTAAACCACTTAGGAAAGCGATGAGAGGAAGAGGAAAAAGGGATGGAAGCTCAGGAGTGATAGAGAAGGCATGTAGGTATGCAAGTAAGTGAAAGCTCAAATTTTTGAAACTTTGATACTTCGCCAATTTTGGGATTTTTCAAGATATAATTCATGCAAGATGGCCCATATAGGATCTCTTAGATTAGTTTTCCTTGATGGGTCATATAAGTGACATGAAATTTCAATAGTACCATGGAGAAATTTTTATATTATATATCTCTAAATTTGTTTCTTGTCGAACACTCTTTATTTGACTCATCTCTAATTTGTATTTTACCATTAACTTTGCTAGTCCTCGACCTCTCACCAACTTAGTAATTTGTATATCAATATTAAATTCTTATATTTTTAATCTATATACACCCCCTCTTTGTTACCTTATGTTGTGTGAATATATCCTTTACAACAACATTGTGCATGTATAATCAACAATCTTCTCCCACTAGGTAAGACATTTTTTTGATATCCTTCACCAACGCATAAGATTGATTTTCCATTATATCATACTTAATCTCTACTGCTTGAAGATATTTATTGAAAAATTCATTGAGTTTTTCACATCCTTGTTGAAACTCTTACAACAAAATTGTAGTAACAATATGAACAGAGGTGAAAGAGAATAATTGAAAAGCTAGTTTTAGAGAAATAAAGCGAATTTAAAATAGGATCCTTCTTTAATAATTTGAAATTATTATGTTGGCTCCTTACCCCAATCAATTATTTCTCTTTTCTTGAGCATCTTCGAGATTGGCTTACTCTTTTCTATAAATAACTTCACAAATCCCCTGAAGAAGTTTACTTGCCCGAAGATAGATTGTATGTAGATTTGATAATTTTGGGTTTTGGAATCCTCTCAATTGTAGCAACTCATTCAGGATCTTTAGGTACAATATGTCCTAATATCTTACCTTTAATAACTCAAAAAAATACACTTTTTTGGTCTAAGGGAAATACCATACTCTAAAGCTTTGATAATTTTTTTCTAGATATAGATAATGAACCTCATCTTTGTATGAAAAATCCATCAAATCATCTTGGCATATCACCATTACAATATTAATCAAATATGTAAAGGCTACATCCATTTCTCTCCCAAAAAATGGTACTATCATTAGTTAGACTAAAAATAATTCTAACATACATGCAGATAACCCAAGGTGTTGTGAATAAAGTTTATTAATGCTCAAAATGTTTGACCTTTAGCTAGTTGTAACCAAAAATCCATCCATCATTGACAATAAATCACAACCTTTCACCTTTTATAACATTTATTTCATGTTGGGAAATGGATAATTATCTTTTAAGAATGACATATTCAAGTTCTTAAAGCCTACACATAATCTAATATCTCCATTCTCCTTTCTAACAAGAACTCAGTTAACCACACATACAAAATTCTTGATTACTTTTATAATACTAGCATCACTCATCTTCATTTATTCTTGTTGCATCTTAGGTTCCAATTTTTGGTTTATTGTCCTTTGTTTCTATCCAAAAGGTTTTTACATCTATTTTAAGGGGAATTTCATGTGGGAACAAATCCCCCTTATAGGATTTCAACTCATCATAAGAATATGCAAAGACATTGGTCACACATTGGGACAACTTTATTCCAACATAAATGTTTTTAGTAGAAGAATTAGTACATAAGTTTATATTCTCCAAGTCCTTTTCATGAACATGGGTTGTTTTTATAATATTTTTTGCGTTCTGATTAAATGCCCTTTCTAATACAATTAATCCTTTTCAAAACTTGTCTTGTATTATTTTAATAAATTCACTCCAAAATAAAGTCTCCTTTCCATCAATGACCTTGACCATGTTTTTGAAATCAATCTCCTACCTATGATAATCATCAATACAATTAATTTTTTTACCAAATATTTATCATCATTGAGAACCTACAAATTATATATGTTATCAAGAATTTATGGCCTTATCAATATTTCAATTATGGAAATCCTAGCCAAGGTAACATCACTGGATCTGATTGCTATGTTATCCAACAAATCTACCATAATATCTACACTATCAAAACAAAATGCATCAAATAGCTCAATAGTATCAAAAATAACAACTCTATACTACTTAATCCTTTTATTTTTAGAATCATGTTTGAGCCTAACTTGTGAAACAATTAATTTAGAATCATATAAAACCTTGAGCTTATTAATCTAAATTTCACAACCATATCCAATCCTAGTATTAATTCTTCATATTTTTCTACATTATTAGTGCATCCAAATTTCAAGGAGGAGTATTTGAAATGCTTACCATTTGGAGACGTAAGGATCACTCCTACTCTTGATCCTTCTCTAAAACATACTCCATCAAAATGCATCAAACACATGTCATTATCTTCATGAACAATTTAAATTTCTTTAGCCAAAATGTTAGATTCCATATGCATAGGCTAAGAACTGTCAATTTTGAAACTATCTACATTAGTACTGATGAAAAAAAATCTTCAATAGGTTCATTATCTTCTACATGAGTTTGAGACCTATTTACCTATCTAATCTCTCATTCTTAACATTAAAGGGAATCAGAGAAAAGGATAAATCCGTCTGCATACTCCCTCCAAATATTGTTGACCACTTCCTAAAAAGCATCCCAAACAAGTCATGTTACTTAGAATGGACTTGGGTGAACTTGATATTTTTATTGAATACCTTGGTGGACTACATTCTAATCTTATGAGAAGATTCGTCATCACCAACCCAATGGACCTAGATGAGACATATGCATTGGAATAAAACAAAAAAGAATAAAGGATGAAGGATAACAAATAATATTTGAAGCAAGGATAATAAAATAAATTTTATCCCAAGAAGGAGAAAGGAAAATTGAAAAGGAAGAATATCAACATTGTTGTACATCATTATAAGAACCATAAAATAATTATCATTGTGACACTTATGAATATATCAAAATTAAGTATTGTAGATTACATCCAAAATTGTACCTAAAAATTAATTTCAAGTCAAACTCTAAGGAGTGTATTTCTACCATCCATGAAGAAGTGTAAATTTATAAAATAGAGATTCACAGCCACAAGAATTGTCATTATAGATAAGGAAATCATTGTTGTAAACCAAGTATTTACTCTCAAACTCTTAGTAAAGAAAATAAGGGTAGGTGCACTTTTAGATCTTGAGTTCCCAATTGCATTTTTATTTCAACTAATATAGTTAAAATATTGCATTAAAGATATGGTATCCTCAACCTTACTCATAGGGTTGGGTATATAATGAAATTGACACTCACTCTCAATGCACTCAATATATAAATCAAGTAGAGGTTGATGTGATTTCGATTGATGCATTTGACATTATGGTTAGGATTTTGTATTTACAATATTGTTAGAGATCTATATTCATGAAAATTTCTAACAAGTACAAGTGAATCAAAAATTAAATCAAGTACATCAGCAAGGGGTATAAAGTAAATTAATTATAATGGTGAGTTGCAATGAACTCCTCAAGTTAAAAAGATACCAAGGAATTTTTTTTTATTGTTAAAGGAATAAACCAAGTGTAATTACCCATTATTTTATAATCAAACCTATTAATTGTCATTAGGCAATAGTTTAAGTATCAACAACACTAGTTTGGTAAGTGCAAAAGTTTGTGGGACAAAAGATGGCTAACTAAGTTGTTAAAATAAGATATGACATAATGCTAGCATGTTTTGGCTCAAATTCCCCAAGTCATAATGCACTTGCATTATAAAAAACTTAAAATAAAGAAATTAATAATTTCACACTTTATTTTTCATTTAAATTTCCTTTAAAATCTCAACCTTAGGCTTGGATTCAATTTGAAAACAAAAGACAAGGGATTGAACCTATATGTAAGGTCCCCAAAGACATGTTTTACATAGAAAATAAAATAGAAAAGAAAATATCAAGTGTGCTTTCCATTAGGTTGGTATGTTTTAAGGAATTATTTCAAAAAATACCATAACAATACAAAATTATCTTTTACTGATAAAGAGAGGATTTAACACATAGCCCCTATGTCATAAAACATCACCCAAACAAAGTGAAATGCACAAATGATGTATCAAAACAGATTTAAAATCTACAACATGAACACTTGATTGTTCATTCATAATCTCCTACAAACATCACAATAACTTCTCACAATTGAAAAAACATTCACTTGCAGCCATATGGGCTGATTAATTCCACTAAAAATCTGATATAAAAACTAATAAGAGGCAGAAAATAACAAATACATAAATAACTCCTTCAATTGTTCTTCTTTTACAAGGTTTTGCTAATACAATTTGCAACCATCAATGTAAACTTTTGCTGCAATAAAACATGGATTCTCCAATCCATTTGCTGTTGAAAATACCTCTTCAAACCTAAAAAAAAAATGAGTTATTTCAACCCTCAAACAAGAACTATGCCCAACTCTTCATTCTTTCACCAAAATCTGAAAATTTCGCCTTCAATTTCTCCATGAAAACCCCTCATCCAAGCTTCCTTAATCCCCAATTTTGGCCTTGTTCAAAAAGCCATGACCCAAACATGAAAAAGGAATTAAAAAAACTTTAGAATATGCATTAAATATCAAAAAAAATCATTTTCCAAATCCATTCCTGAATATGCTAAAACGGACAGTCCAACTAGTCTTCCCACTCCTCACAAATAGGCCCTAAATTAGAAAAATCTTTCAAACACAACTTGGCAGCCCAAAATATGAATGATGCATTAAATTCATATTTTAGAATCATTATTTCTCCAACAACCCTTACAAATCCACTCCCAACAAATTTTCCAAGAATAACAACCATGCAAGATTCCCACTCCTAGAAAATAGGAACCCAATTAGAAAAGTAACTATCAACTCAACTTGGGTGCCCACATTCTTTTGCAACTTTTTAGGAGAAATCAATAAGTTTTCAAAAGTTGAAACTCCAAAAATCCAATTTCCTCTTTTTCCTTTTTATAATTTTTAAATAAATGATGAGGATTGGAATGCCACCTAGGCTAGACTACACACCAAAATTACAACATTGAGGCCAATAATTATTTATAACATTTTGGCCTTTTATTTTTCAACATCTAATTAATCTATCCTAAGGAAACCAAATTAAAATAAATTAAATGACAAATATTTTGATGATGTTGATTTCCAATTTGCCTAGATGCTCCTGCATCAAACACCCCAGGTAGAAAGAAATGTTTCATGAGTTGCACTCATAAAAATTTGTAGAACCTATGCTTGTTTTGGATCCACCTGATTTCTTTATCTTCTAGAATCTTCTACAAGCTTACAAAATTATACCCTTTCATCTTTACTCCTCTACCTTTCATGTATTTCAAAACTTTTAATCTAACCTCCCACCAATATATTCCATCAGAATTAGCAATCAAACATATACCTCCACCTTCAACAAAAAAATGTACTTCATTAGGTATCTATTGATGTTTTACCTTTTTAATCCTCCTTTACCATGTCTTCTCACTGAAAATTCACTATTTCAATGCCTTCTATAGGACATGACATCACTGCAATCTGATTTATTTCACTCAAAATAATGTTAGTTCCATTAAAAAGAGACTTCTTTTCTACTTTCCTTGACAAGGAATCATAGTCACAAATCAAAACATCTTCATCTCCTCTTTTCTCTAACAAAGATTTATTAGAGAACTCTTCATTTACTTTCACTCTACACTCTTCATATTCAAATTTTTCAAATTGATCTATTTTTGCAACAAATTTCGAAGAAAACATCAAAATATGATTTTACCTCACATTCTACTACAACCTTCGTCTCACCAAAGATTAACTCATCCCATTCTTTTTCAACTATTGTAATCCGCATCAATAAATCATCCCCTTCACTTTCTTTTATGTCCTTCAAAGTAAACTCTTCTGTTACAACTTCATTATACTCAACTCATCATCATAACAACTTAAATCAAATTAAATTTTACCTCGGTATCTTCCATTGCTGCAACTTCTTCTTCCCTTGCAATAATTTGATCCCATTCTCTTTCAATCTAAATGAGTAAATCATCCTTCTCAACTTCATAGGCGTTCTCTAAAGAACTCTCTTCTACTGTTGAAATCACTATAGTCTCATCCTCCATGTCTTCCAATAGACATCCCTCTTTAGGTTCATCAATCTCTTCGTACTCATACTCTTCTTCTTCCTCAGTATCACACACATGACACTCTGCTACTTTTTTCTTTCCTACAATCAAGACATCATTAGAATAAGAAAAATTATCACCTACTTCTTCATTTATCTTTTTCTCTTTTCAATCTCTGCTGCCCATTCATTCACTTGCCGAGTTGCAACTATATCATTCCAAATCCTATTCTTTCTTATATTTTCTCTCTAATTTCCTCTAAGATGGGAATCCACAAAAATTGTCTAATGAAAAAATTATTTTTCCTCTTCCTCTTTTCCATTTCAAGGCCTCTCAAAGCCTAAAAAACACAACCTCCAAAACCCTTAGGTTCTTTACATGTAAAATTCCTCACATTTAGCGATCTGTTTACAAAATATTCACTCTTAGGGTGCAAACTACCTCACATTCGATGTTCTACCTGCACGCTCAGGAACACCCGCTCTAATACCACTAATGAAGAGAGGATTTACCACATACCCCCTATGTCATACAACATCACCCAAACAAAGTGAAATACACAAATGATGCATCAAAACAGATTTAAAATCTGCAACATAAACACTTGATTGTTCATTCATAATCTCCTACAAACATCACAATAACTTCTCACAATTGAAAACACATTCACTTGCAGCCATATGGGCTGATTAATTCCACTATAAATCTGATATAAAAACTAATAAGAGGTAGAAAATAACAAATACATAAATAACTCCTTCAATCATTCTTCTTTTATAAGATTTTGCTACTACAATTTGCAACCATCAATGAAAACTTCTGCTACAATAAAACATGGATTCTCCAATCCATTTGCTGTTGCAAATACCTCTTAAAACCTACAAAAGAATGAGTTATTTCAACCCTCAAACAAGAACTATTCCCAACTCTTCATTCTTTCCCCAAAATCTGAAAATTTGGCCTTCAATTTCTCCATGAAAACCCCTCATCCAAGCTTCCTTAACCCCCAAGTTTGGCCTCCTTCAAAAATCCATGACCCAAACTGTAATGCCCTGTCGTGCGAACCCCAAAGGACAATTAAACAATAATTACAACACAATTTTTTTTTAATTTTTTTTTAACATAACATACATGTAATACACATTAAGACATGACATGAATTTCATTTAAGTAGATTCATTAGCACATACATCCCTTGGGGTACACAAGAGGAGTCATTACGTGACTTAGATCCACACAACAACAATAAAGAATAAAAACCAAAAATATAATCCATAACAAAGTAAATGTTAACAAATATAACACATACATGATAAAGCATTGATAAGAAACCATCTGTGTACATAAATACAACATATACATGATTATCTCAACACATTGAATAACAACTACCATGGCCAAAATCCACACCAAGTTAAACATTACATTACAGTACAATCTTCAAGAGGTAAAATGATACAAAAGTGTTACCAAACATGAGTGGAAACCATACCCAAGGTAACATGATACAAATAAATAGATGAAAACTGGCTCCATGACAGATACAACTCTGGAGTCACTGCACAACACCAATCCGTACCTCTCAATCCTCGACTGGGGACCCAATGGGGTGCTTAGCACGATCCACCTAACCATGTGAGTCTGAAGACCCACCCCTCTATGCTGAGGAGCTGACAAGAAGAGTCATCAACCAAGAACATCCAAATAGGGAACCACAAGACTCAACATCATACAAAAGTATCATAAAACTCAAGGATTACAATGACATAATCAACAACATCCAAGAGTCAACATAACAACTTAAAATCATAAATTTCATCACATAAATCAGAGCAATAACTAGTAAACAAGTAACCAAAGGATGATCATGAAACACTTCCAAATCAAACTAAATTAATAAACATAATACAATTCCAAATTGCAATTAAACAATACAATAACATCATACCACAGTACCATAAGAGTTCAAGATCATAAGTCAAATATCAATGAGATCATACAAGACCACAAAGTACACCAAAGATGTATCAAGGCAATACTCCATAAATCAAAATAAGTCCATTCAACCACAATCTAAACCAAATCCCATAACATACTTCCAAAGTAACGCAATAAAGTAAAACACATGGGCAACTAGGGGAGAGTGTCATTGCATAGTCCTACATGGGCTGTCTTGTGCTCTTCCTCCCAACTGGAGGCGCCGGTCCTATCTATGGTTGTCATGTGCCCTTCCTCCCAACTGGAGGCGCCAGTCCACAGGGTGGCTCATGCGGAGCCATCAACCTCTCGTGAAGATGAGGTCAAGACCTTGCCAACCACGACCTTCTCAGTCTTCCATTAGTCTCTGGAAGTACTAATGAAGATGAGGCATCCATTTTTAAATCTTATAATGATATTACTACCCAACCCACCTAAGTTAATTATTAGGTTTTCACTTGATTACCAACTCACTCGTGGGTTATCCTGTGCCCTTCCCCTTAAACGGGGCACCGACCCCCACGAGGAGCCACTCTCCCTAGAGACCCAACAACATAAAAACCAAGGGTTGTACCATCATAATTTAAACAAAGAATCACAACATAAAAGCATGTGAGGCATTACCCATCTCGCTAACAAGTACAAACTCAAAGTCTCAAAAATTCTTATACAACCCTTTCAAAATCCTGATACCAAAACACTTGCCACTTCAAAGGCACATAAAAGGAGGAACATTGACCAACAATAAAATAAGCCTCTGGAAGATTCTCATAAAGTTTACACTAGGGTTTCCCCATCAAAGAACTGACAACAATAATTGCAAGGCCACAAGAACTATTTCAATTCAAATATAAAGAGTGAATACATCAAAATAAGATCAAAAACTCCATTCAAACAACATCAACATCTTCGATACGAACTAACTCGGAAATCTAAGGGAAACCTCTATTTTCTCCTCTCAGAATACCCATAACTCAAAGAACTTTTCAATTTGACTCATTAACAACTCAAGCAGAACCATCAATCATGACAATGATAACATTAACTGATTTACCACTTAGGGTAAAGAACAAAAGAAAACATATGGGTTCCCAACGAATAGCAACATAAATTAAATGAGAGAAAATCCCCAACTCAAAATCAACTCACAAAAAGTCACATCGAAAGGATCTATCAAAACAATCCATAAAACCACACATTCAAATACAATATACCCATTCATTCAATAAGAAGAAATTTGAAACAATCTAAAAAGAACATTATTTTAAAGATCAATCACTTCCAACATTTAAGGATATCACATTATTGCGAAGTGAAGATATAATCTGATGTTATTAAGCCATAAGACACTAATCACAAGTATACTCTTCCAAACACAAATTAAAACAAATATATTCCAATTTACACTTTATACTGTTACTCTTAAATAACAACAATCTCCATTCCTAATTATATCACTCTCTTTTTTTTTTGTCAAGATTACTTAATTCCTTTATATAAAACAAGTTAATAACTTTACGATGATATAATTTAAGAACTTCCTTAATATTACTCAATTAATCATCTAATCCATTTAATCATTCTCTTTCTTCTAATCTACAAAAAGTGATAACATTAAACTAGCCTTTAAGGCTTCCTTTATATCCTATCTCTTCAATTATTGAGATATCATTCAAGTCCATTTAAAGAAAACGAAGAGACATATTTTAATATCTATCTCACTACACATTTATCACAATAGTGACTCCATTCCCCTATAGATATATGCATATAACATTCAACCTCTAATTCTATGAACACACAACCTCCACATATTTCACCTAAAGCCAAGATGCACCATGATTCCAAGAACTACCAAAGAGACACCTAAATATAATAAGTTAATTTATCTTCCTTGCTATTCGAATTTCTCATTTATTCATCTAGGAATCACTTTGTTACAAAACAATTTTCATCAATTTCTACATACACAACATAAGTACAATATTCACTTCAATATAACTAAGGTGAGAAATGAGAACATTTTGTAATTCATTTATATATCTATGAAGAACAGATTATTGTTTGAAATGCCTTCTACCAGATTATTACCTATATATATATTATGACTATAGGACTATACTATACTTAGATCACTGCCTATGAATCCTACTATCACTTCAACTTGAACTTTTCACTACTTAAAACTACAACGAACTCAACAATATCCTGGAATAGTGACTATCATCTAAAGCATATACACATATTAATCAATTCATGAAACTAGAGTATAAAGAATCCCAAATTTCACTAATGACGACTCCTATCTTACAGGATAACCAACCACTGTATGCTGTCCACAAGGAAAAAGAGAGGAGAAATATTAAGATATAACTATGGCGTGTGGGCCAAACTTAGACCTTATTTAAAAGGAGAACATGAAGCGAGTTCATCACATGGAATGAAGAGGTATTAAACACACGCAAGAAGATTGTTGAAAAGGCTTAAGAAACTTTCAATAAAATGCATAATCGATAGCCCCATTTATCAGTTTTGTGCTAATCCATTGATCCCATACAGCCAAGACTATAAATGATGCACAAAAAAATGGTGAAATAAAGAACAGATAAAGACGATTGTGATGAGGAGGTGCGTAGCCTTGGAAAGAAATAAGAAGCGAAATGCAGCTAGCAAAAATACTCCTGAGGAGATTATTGGTGATGCCAAATGAAACAATCTGAGAAAAACTAATCCTACACTTCAATAGTTTCGAAGCAAGGCAATATACAAACTGCACTGAAGAAAAAGGTTGCAGAAATGAGAAGCATGGACAAGGCATGCAAAAAGATTGACAAAATACCATAAGGCGTTGACCTATCCTTAACACAAAGAACGTTGTGGGAGAGATAAAGACTGAGATACAAGGTGAATAAAGACGACCATCAAAATACTGATAAAGTATTCACCCTTAGAAATATTAAACATACAAGTTCTTACACGTTTGTTGCTTACCTTGGCACCACAGTTGCGCTCGAGACCCTGAGTGCCCTCGTCCTCTTTGAGAAGAAGTGTAGCCAACCCAACTTTACAGTGCGATTTAGCCTGTTCAACTATATTGAAAATTAGATCCAGAATACCTTGAATGCTATTTGATTTTACCCTAACTGAGGAAATTGGATCTTTGATGGAGATCCTCAATTCACTACTTCATCCCAAGGACTCCTTTCCCCAAATTTTTTCAGGCCCAAAAGAGGTGTACACTCCATCAACACCCCCAAATTTTCTTTTATTCTCCTGATCTTCCCCCCCAGAGTTGTCTCTTCAATTCTAATTTATGAGTTTCAATGATTGAAATCTCTGCCTGGAAGGTGATGAGACTGAGGAAGATAAAGCGTATACCATCTTTTCAAGCTTTTCTTTCCCTTTACTCTTCCCAAAATATTATCACGATGCTTTATTATTATTTATTTATTTTGCAATAATCTATTCACTTTCCATTTTTCAACTGCTTTCCTTGCTTTTATCTTCAGTTTGAAATCTTATCTTGCCTTTTATTTAATTTTAAAAGAA
Organism: Sequoia sempervirens; assembly: GCA_007258455.2. NCBI lineage: Eukaryota > Viridiplantae > Streptophyta > Pinopsida > Cupressales > Cupressaceae > Sequoia > Sequoia sempervirens. The sequence continues at coordinate 139,363,234 of VDFB02105785.1, forward strand.
AAACATATTACCTTTGATATTTTAATGGGTTAACTCTAGCACAATATTATTCATCTTTTCTATTTTCGTCTTCAATTTTTAAATCTTATCTTCATGATTTATTGGGCATGATGCTTATCTTTATTTATTTATAATATTCTATTAGAATTTATTTTGTCACATTATCTACCATATTAACATTATTATCTTCACAAGATAATTAACTTATCAATTATAATTAGGTACCAAACTTTTAATGACTTTTCTCGCTTTTACCTTCATTCAAACTTAAGTACAATTTTAATCCTCTCTAATATTTTCTCACTTTTAAATTTATTAATTGAATTTAATCATTAAATGATAGTTATCTTTCCTCATCTAATCCGTTTACTTTAAATAACTAACTCCCAATGATAATTCAATTAATGTTTATTATTGAATCTAATTCTTTATTTAATTCCAAATAAAACAAGTAACCTTATAATTAAATTAACTTTATTAATCAAATCCAAGCATATTATTAGTGTTATCTCATAACCTTATAATTAAATTAAATAATAAAATCACCACATCATCACAACATTACCAACAACAACTTACTTGACATCAACGATGACTAAAACGGGGGCACTACACAAACATGAAAAAGGCATTAAAACCCCTTTATAATATGCATTAAATCTCAAAAAAAAAAAAAAATCCATTCCTCAATATGCTAAAACGGACAGTCCAACTAGTCTTCCCACTCCTCACAAATAGGCCCTAAATTAGAAAAATATTTCAAACACAACTTGGAAGCAGGCCTGGAATTTGATGGTCTATTTGACTATTTTTTCAATTTTAGACTATATATTACAGCTATAAAATTTATTAGACCGCATAGTTTGACTTGCTATATTTTTATCAAACCGTAAAAAAATATTATAAGAAAAATATAATATAGTATTTTAATTTATAATATATATCATTTTATAATCTTTATTATAAAAAAATAAATTAATGTAGAATAGAATATAACTTTTTTGAATATTTTCTAATATGAATTTAGAAACTTTGACATTTTTATAATAGTTATCATTTTTTTTATATTAATATATGTGATTTATAATATTATTATAAAAATATATATTAATTTAGAATCTTTTCAAAATAGAATATAATTATTTTTAACTTTTAGAATATATTTAACAAGATTTGTTTTTAATATGAACTTAGAAACTTTTGTTAATTGTTAATTATAATAGTAGATTTTTATATTTATTACTAATAATTATCTTTGTTTTCTGATTTTTAAAAATATTACATTTTTATAAAATATTTTATATAAAAATTCATAAATTAGACAATTTTTTTGATAGGCATTTAAATGACCAAACCGTCATAAAATTTTCATGTGATAGGTAGGGGTGACCGTCAAATTCCAGGCTGCTTGGAAGCCCCAAATATGAATGATGCATTAAATTCATATTTTAGAATCATTATTTCTCAAAAAACCCTTACAAATCCACTCCCAACAAATTTTCCAAGAATAACAAACATGCAAGATTCCCACTCCTAGAAAATAGAAACCCAATTAGAAAAGTAACTGCCAACTGAACTTGGATGCCCACATTCTTTTGCAACTTTTTAGGAGCAATCAATGAGTTTTCAAAAGTTGAAACTCCAAAAATCAAGCGCCCTCTTTTTCCTTTTTATAATTTTTAAATAAATGATGAGGATTGGAATGCTACCTAGGCTAGAATACACACCAAAATTACAATATTGAGGCCAATAATTATTTATAACATTTTGACCTTTTATTTTTCAACATCTAATTAATCTATACTAAGGAAACCAAATTAAAATAAATTAAATGATAAATATTTTGATGATGTTGATTGCCAATTCGCCTGGATGCTCCTGCATCATTTACCTTTCTAGCCATGTGTTTTTCCTATTGTTTGAAAACATTAAGGTTTTAAACTTCAATTAATTTCACTAATCTCTTATTTTTTTGCTAAAAAATAATGTATAGCTTAAATTTGGTATAATTATTTATTTACTACTCAAAATTTTAAAAAATAATCCATCTTTATATTCTAAACTTCATTCTATACATGTTCAAAGCTATTATTTTTTCAATTATTTTTCTTAAAATTAAAGGATCTAAGCATGCTCAAATTTCTACTTTAAAAGATGCTTTCACTTTGAAAATTAGTAAAAAATCATATATTTATAAAAGAGTAAGTAGAAAATATATCATAATCTACATGATATTAGCTAACTCTCCACTAAAGGGATCTATGAACTACTTAAAATGGTTATCTTATTGGGAGCACATCTAATGCTCTGTTAAATATTTTTTAACAAAAATGAGACCACTTTGTGTGCTCTTCCTATTTGACCCTCTTAATATCATCCACCTTATAAAAAATGGTAGATTAGGAACTCAATCCTAAATGCTACTAATCTTATTCTTGTGAATATTAAAATTTTGATCATGGATATCTTTAATTATTCATTGAAGATCAATTTTGGTGGATATGAAACAATATGAATAGAAGAAATAAAGCTATTTAACTTGTATTAATTTTATAAATCTACTATGACTACTTGTACTAATACATTAGTATGATGCATTGTTTCTTATGAACCATGGTTATATAGAAACACATTATTTAACTTATACGTGTACTCTTAGGTTAGAGTATACCATGGTCTTGTCCTTGGATCATAAGTATAGCATGTAGAATCATCCCCTTGATCACTCGTTTCCTAAAAGAATAAAAAAAAAAAAATTATATAAGAATTGCATGCTACTGAATTAAACATATATATTTTATAGAACTTTGTTCTCTTAAATTAGATTCTAAAAATATAAATTAAATGGATGGAAAAAGTAATAAAAGAAGGTAAATGTTTGGAGTTTAAAGAAAATATAAAAGATCAAAAGGAAAAAAAGAAAACCTTGTAAACTGTTACATTATTTGAAAACAAAATCAAGATATTCTATCAAAATTAACTTAAAACATAAGGACAATAAAAGGTTTCAGTTCAAACTACCACTTAGATTCTCTTGTAGTGAAATATATTTTTATATATTAGGATTAAAAATTAAGTTTCATGAATTCATTCTTCATTTTATTATCTATTGTGTTTTAGTGACACTAGTTGAATGAGACTTTAAAATATAAAGAAATACAATATTGGAGCTTCAAATTTCTTATTATATATTATGATGTTCTTTTGTTCCTCTTTTCAAAATCATGTCAACCATTATATTTAATAATTGATCAAATAATATTGAATAAAGAATATAATCCTAAAAAGATATAATCATACAAAAGTATTTTAAATTTTTACTAAAGTCTATCATAAATTTAAATATCTACACATGCAAAGAAATATCAATAAATTATATACCCATAAACTTATTGTTCTTATCACCTCTTTAATCTACCATACTAAAAAGTAAATGAGGGTGTCACTCAATAAAAACAACTAGAATAAATGGTAGCAAACATCTGAGTACTATCCCCTATAATTATAATTTTTCATTCACCATGCTATCTTCAATGTAGAAGAAACAAATTACATTAGTAATACACGTAAAAATATTTATTATTTGAAAAAATTCCTACTACCATTATTAGGTTTCCTATCATTCAAACTCAAATACAACCACATCCCATTGACACATTGATGACTTTTTTTTTGTTAGATTATTTTCTTTATTAAATAGGGGATTACAAGATAACACCAATTGAAAGTAACAGCAATAGAAAATAAGATGTTGTGGGGATAGAAAAGGATTAAAAAAGAAGAAGAAGTTAAAACCTCACTTCTTAGACTACTTGACCAAAGTAACTGAAAATAAATAAACATGAATAAGAAAATATAAAGTGATGTATACAATCTAATAGCACCAAATGCATATGAAAGAGGTTTCAAAAAGAGAAAGAATATTCAACATCTAAAAGTAAAGAGACATGATTAATTTATATAGTAAAAGAAGTGCATATATAATCTAAAAATAAAACACAAAATAATCCAAAATAAAGATAATAAATACTATTTTTATTTGAAAAATTTATTTTTGGTTAAAAAATCTTAAAAAAAATTACTATTAAAAACTTCAACCAGTTGATGAATCTCTTACTAGGATCTTAAGCATGTGGAGATATAAATAGACACATCAAAATTATACATTGCATGAAATCATGCAAAAATAACCATAAGTACTTTAAAACATAAGAAAAATAAAAAATACAACATCCAATTTTTTTAACCAACTAGAAAAGTTGATTACATTAATCCAATGCAACATTCAATTTCCAAAAACTTATTTTTAAATTTATAGTTATATTTAAATTTATATATTATTTGAAGGTCTATCTATGAGTGAGTAAATAAATTTAATATATATAAATTTAAAATTTTAGTATATACTTATTTTTTATTTTAAATTTATATATTTTTAGAAGGTTTATAGGTGGATAAATTAAGTTAGTATATACAAATTTAAAGATTTCTCATATCAAATTTAAAATTTAAAATTTATTTTAGTTTTAATTTGACATTGTATGGGTACAATTAAATTAATAAATTTTAAAATATCATATTGTTAATTTTATTTTTTTATTAATTTAAGTTTGATTGGTATATTAATTTAATATATACAAATTTAAAAATTTGATATTTTCTATTCAATTTTATTTTTAGAATTTCTTATGGTAGAAGGTAAAATGGTACAATGACACCAAATACTAGTTCCATTTTCCAACCCACCTTCAAAACTAACCTAAGTCTGCCTTAATGGAGGCATGTATAAATGATATGAAAAAATTTAGGTGGTTGGACCTTTGTTTGGAAATGCAATATCCGTAATTAGAAGTATACTAGCTTGTATAGCTAAGTGAAGTTCCATTTCTATTATATTTGTAGTATGAGAATTAAAGCATGTCTAAGAAAGGATGGTAAAGATTTTCCACCTCATCAAATATTAGAATATATCAAAAAACAAGAGGAAGAAGATATAAGAGTTGCCTATAATACAAGTCATCCTTTTAGGAGAGGAAGGAGATCATAGAGGCCCCTTGCTTGACCATCTCATAGTTAGGAGAGGAAGGAGATCATAGAGGCCCCTTGCTTATCCATCTCATAGTTTCTTTCTTGTTGTTGTAGTAGATAGATGTTTTTTTTTTGGGAAATAAGAAATAAGTTTCTACTTATGTACAAAGAATTAAGGGACTATTAGAAAGGAAATTTAATTTAATGATGCTAGAGAGATTGAAGATTAAATTTTTGGCATAATGTTGTCATTGATGTCAAAAGGTGGCATCGATGTCAAATGATAGATTAGTGGATGCATGAATTTCATTGTGCTCAGTGGATAAGGTTCATAAAGAATTAGTGAAGTATGATGGAGAGATGAGCATGTTTTGTAAACTATTGCAAATTTTCTCAAATGCTACAATATTATCATGACATGTTGTCATGATATTACATAAGTCACTTCAAGATGTTAGAAGTGTAAACTAAGGCTAGATTTGATATGCTTTTTTTGATAGCTTCTCACAGGTGTGAATTGTAGATCCAAAGGATGTGTGGTGTGCTCATATTTGATTTATTTATGTCTTCCAGTCAAACTAGAATTTTATAGAAAACCTTAAGGTGTGGCAGTCATGGCAATTAACAATCTTTATTTTATTTTATTTGACTATGTACAAGTGGTTAAAGTTTTCTCAAGTCATATCTTAAGCCATTGGTGTTGTCAAAATTATCGGCCCAGTTTCCTAGCACTACTGGCTAGCTAAGTTTATGCATCATGTCAATCCTTCACTTGTTTTTTTGTCTTCTATGACCTAGTGTTTGTGTGGGGTCATCCCACAATAATAGTTTACACTTTTTGGCCAAACTTGACATTGAAAGCAACATTTTGAGCAAAATCTTCACTTTCTAACACCTATAGTAGGTAAAATGATAGGAATTTGAAGATGATTCAAACTAGTGATTTGTGAGATTTTGTTTGTAGATTTTAAATTTTTAAAAAATTAAATTAAATTAAATTATAATGTTTTTTCAATCTCCTTTGATAACTAGTTTTTAATACTAAACAACATTTTTAAAAGTGATGTGTAATTTCAATCACATAACTTTTTTTCTACAAAGGATAAAATTTTGATTCTTTTTTAATTTGGCTTGGTAACACTAATATCTAGTGCTTCCATTTCATTTCATAATGTTTTGCTGAATATTTTTCTTTTAATTAAGTTTTGAATTCAAACTAATTACAATCTAGACATAGGTGCACTTTCAATCGCATAACTTTTTTTGTATGGATAAAAATTCTTTTTTTTTGTTTGAACAAGGACATAAATACCTAGTGTGTACATATTTTTTTTAAAAAATCCACTAATTTACTATTATTCCACAGGGTTTTTTTTTAACTTGATGTTCAATGAAAAACCTATGTTTAGTAAAACTAAAAATTAAAATAAAAAATAAAAGCAAAATATATCAAATTTATAGTTGTTCGGAAGTTCATTTTGAGGACTATGGTTCTCCAACTTGGTTCATCTATTTGACTCCATTTTCACCTCCAAATCAAGGTTTGAAAGTGTAAGACCCCACTTCACATGTGAATAATACAATCTTAATTTTGTTATATTTCTCCTAAATAGATGCTTAGATATATTTCAGAAAATGCATAGTGTGATTGTGTGACAATGTACTCGTATCTCATTTTGACATGTTTTATTATCATTGCCATGAAGGTATTAGGCACTTGTAAACTATGAATACGAATTGGAATTTTAATGAAATTGTTGTACAATTAAATCTTACTTCAGTTACCAAATTAATGTGACATACAAATGTTGCTTATGATTTCATTGGTAATGTGCAGGAAAGAAAGAGCACCAATGTGAGAAGGGAAAACCAGTGAGAACAAAATCGAAAGACATCCTCTAGTGGTTATGTATTGGATTTCCTTATTTTGGAGTTTAGGAAGAAATAAAATTATTATGCTTATTCTTCTGGGTTGAAAGGGTATTAATTGTGTGTCATGGGAGATGTAAGTTGGGGTTAAGGATAGAAACCCTTGTATCCAAGTGTGAAACTCGGATGATACCTTAAGTGGGTCTTTACAGTGGATTTTTGGTCAATTTATTGGGTTGGGATGCATAAATAAACCCCCTAGGGTCTAAACCATGATGGTAGCAGTCAAGTGGGAATGCAATAGGGCCCCAAAGACATGATTTGACTCCTAGAAAGTCTTCATAATGAAGAGTGACGAATTTTGAGTAAAAGATGGGGTGAAAAGATTGAGGGGTTGTCCAAGTGCATGTACCCCTCTTAAAGAAGGAAAAGACCCTCATTGATGAGGGAAGTACATTCACACCTCCCCATCCAAAGGTTACAATTTGTGAGATTTCTATATATTGGGAGAGGAAGAAGGAGTGGGGTGTTACCCACTTCTCCTTTTGGAGAACTTTAGTGAAGAGGATAGAGAGGAGGAGGAAAGGAGAGGAGTCCTTATGGGGAAGATAGTGATCCAAGTGGCTTGGTTGGAAAAGGAAGGGAGGATGAAGGGTTTAATCTCCTCATCTCAAGAAGAGAGATAAGTTCTTTCTTGTTGTTCTTATTTCCATTTTTATTTTCTTTGTATATTTGTTGTAAAGATGTGGCAAGTTGTATGGATCATGGTTGAAAGTTAGAGGGTAGGGAATCTAGATGTAGGAAATTTGGTATTATGCTATCTTTATTCCTTGTAGAGAGAATAAAATTTGAAAAGCTCCATTCATCATCTTGGAGCTAAAAGACTTCCTTCTTGGGGGTATGGTTAGAGCCTATGAGGCTCCATGACGCCATTACGGTAGGGTGGAGAGCAGGCCCTTCTACAATAGTTTGTTATCTACTCTATTTCTAGGTAATATTGTAAAGATGAGAGTTAAAGTTTGTATTTGTTGTAAAATGAAACAAACAAGAAAATAATCATGTGTTATTTTTGCAACATAGAGGATAGTATGTGCTTGAAAAAAAATATAGAGCAATGAAATGAGAAGAGTTATTTCATTGGTGTGCTGATGTCAAATTTATCTATGTTATTTATAATAATGATCTTTCTTTGTACAATTTTGCATTGAAGAAATTGATTTAAAATGAAAATAAAAATTTCTTTTCTTTTTCTGAATTTTATGGTTGGTACTAAGAGGGTTTTGAGCTAAATGATTGTAACTACCCTTACATTGAATAACACATTGTGGGATTCACTTAAGTTTCTCATGAAAATATACAATTATTGAAGGGTGTCTAACCATCGCTTAACAAACCTTCAAAGATCTCATTTGGTAACCTTAATATCAAACTTTGAACAAATAAATAAAGAGATTCAAAATGCAATGCTTTCTTTGCTAAACAAATTCCTTGAAAGTATATATTCTGAAATGAGGAGCTCGAAATGCTAAGTACTAATATACATAAAAATATGTATTTATCGTATATACTGCCCATATGTTGTGTTTAAATGTAGAATATTCTAATAACAATGATAATAATAAGAAATCGTTCAAATGATATGAAAATTATAATTCATACATTCATCTTATGTATATTCAAAACTTCTACTTGGAAGTGCAGAAATGTTAGCTACCAATAGAAAAAAAATTAATAATCAAAATCCCTGTAAGAACCTGCCTTGGTTCCTCAATCAAAATAATTTTGTATGCCTAAAGCTCTCTTGATTTTCTCTGTTGTTCTTCTTATTTAGAGATTTACAGTCTCCACGGATTCCATAGTTAGGTTGGAAATGGGAAGACTGCCGACCCGTATTTGAGAGGCAACCATTAGGAGTGAACCTCCTGCTTGTAAACTGCTTAAGCTCCTTCCTAGTTTAGAGACTCTGAGAACCCCCCCTACATTGGGATCTCTCTAGAGTGATTGCATAACTAGATGGTAAAAGAGAAAGGTAACTTGAACCACCTCCCAGTGCAGCATTTCACCATGATCCAATGATGGAATGATAAGGAAGATATCATGTAGAAAACAAATCAAGTCAAACTAAAATCTAATCAAGAAAATTTGCAGTAATTGGAGTCGTTGAATATGCAAGGATTGCATGATAAGATTTTTTGACGTTTTCTGGTTGTGGCGCCCACCGTATCACCCCTAGGTGTGCATATTAAATGACTTATGCATTGTATAGCTGGCAAAGTTTGACTCCCCTGGCAGGCTTGATATGTCCTCGTAGGATGAGAATAGCAGTCGATAGGCCTCTGAAACAGTTGAATCAATCAAATATTTCCCATTCAACACTTGGCCAGTGATAAGTAAGGAGAGAGATTTGGGAAATATTTCATCTTGGAACCGAGATGGAGGAAATCTAAAATCCCTTTAAAGCTTTAATTCTCCCATCTAAAATCCTTTCCCATGCAACCTATAACGTCCTGTCATCGTACAATCTTATTGTTGCGTCCCCCTCTAATTTGAAGCTTGTATTACTAAGGCATGGCCAGTGGTAGCAATAAATCCATGTTGCTTCATTTTGTGTCATCCTTGGGATTGAGGTAATGATGAGATAATTTAGTAATCAGAATATGACTCAATTTTGAATGCCTTCTCTAAACTATTTGGTGGATAAAGGCTGGTGAGGAAAATTCTACCTAACGTAAGTCTCGACTGCCAATCTGAACCACCTCACTGCAACCTCATAAATTGTGGTTGGTGGCTTCCTTCGGCTACAACCAAGAATTGGGAATAGATAGAGGTCTAAGTAGCAGTGAAAATTAATATCTAGGAAGACGATATGTGACTCCAAAGTTAAGCATGCACGACTTTTGCCGTAAAATCCTCATAGTTAAAATATAATTGCCAGAAGTGTGATTGAAATCTGTTTATTGGATGCTACACGACAAAAAAAAAAAATTGCTACATGTGGTGTTCGCTTAGGGGTCTGCAGTGTAGACAATACAATGTAATTAGAGGAACTAATATATATAGAACTCAATTTAGTTTTGATTTTATGAGACTGTTCTATTTAGTTTTTAAAAAAATCCGATAAAACAACTCACTATCTTCATCTTCAATCATGATACTTATTTTTGCATTATGCCAATGAAAACGGGCCTTGAACCTACCTCATTGCTGCAATAAAGGAGTGTTCCAATAAAAAAATCCTACCTCGATTTTCTTAGCGGTTCGTGCTGGACAAATGTTGATGATTGCAATAAGAATGTCCCATGGAACATAAAGTATATAGTCGTCTCCCATTTTTCTGTCTCACATATCAAAAATAAATATTTATACTATTACTATCTATGCTCTTTCACTACGTGTTTCCCAGCTTAAGCTAGGATTTATTAACTCCAACACTACCTTTAGTATGAGCTATTAATCATGCATTCAAATCATTCTCCTTCAATTGCGGTATTGGAAATTCATAGGCCCTGCTTTATTTTGAAATAATCATAGTAACTTGTTTTCATTATAAAATTAACTATATGAATAGAAACGAAGGAATGATTCTACAAGTAGTACCTCCTTTTGCAAGAAAGTCATATGACTTGGATAAGACAAATGTTTAAAAGGCATGATTTATTTTATTATTGAAAAATATACTTTTCTTCTATTATTTTTTAGTTTTTCTAGAAAAAAAAACTAATATTAACTTATTTTATACATTAAGACTTCTAATTACGTATGTTTTTCTAAGAAGTACTTATATTTTTATAGAGGTAATTTAATAAGTACTTTTAAGACTAATTTCATTTTATAAAAGTCTCTTTTTAATAGTATTTATATTTATATAAGGAAAAGTTAGTTTTATATCTTAAAAATAATAATAATAATAATTTAATAATATAAGGTACTCATTATTTTTATATATTTAAAGAGTAAATAATTAATTAAATAAATAATAGCTAAACATGAATACATGTGTATGTAACATTTTATATATGGACTATAATAAATAAATTTTGAGAATTTATTATAGTGTTAATTGATTTAAGATTATTGGTCTCAATCCTTTTGAGGTTTGTTATTTATAATGCTATGGTGGTGATAAAAGTTTTGCAAGCAACAATGATTGACTTATAGCAGTGTGTATATGTTATTATTATATATATATATAAAATAAAAAATTAAAAAAATTGGTTGTGTATCGTTCTAAGCGTAAATTTTTAGGCATGACAGAAAGTAAAAAAAATGCATTAGTTTTTACAATTAAAGGAGTAAAGTAAAAAAAAAAAGATGTTCATTCGAAGCCCCTCCTCCCTTCTAATGAAGGGGCTTCATTCAAAACCTCTTCATTAGAAGGGGCGTTCAAATGAACACCTCCTATATTCTACAAGTGGGGGTTCATTCGAAGGGGGGGTTCATTTGAACCTACTTCATTCAAAGGGGTAAGCCAATTTAAATTTTTTGATCGACATTTCTAAAAAAAATTCATCAAAAAGATCATAACCACCTATTGTGGGTTTACCCCGTGATATGTGACAAAGGATTTCAATAGTGGAGATTGGAGCATGGAGATCATATGACTATAACTCATTTTATTTGCATCATGTTTTGAAGACTTCCTCATCATGTGCTTTGAGCAATATACAATGAGATCAGATCAATGATTGAGAAGAAGAAAAGGAAATCCAATGATCATCATTTTAGTGCTTCACATTGTTGTTGTGAAACAAAGGGAAGGAAGGTTATCAATGATATGTGATGGGAAAAAGAGTTAGTGGAGTATGATGAAAGCATGGGTAGATGGTGTGTTATGTGTTGGTTGTTTTTAAAGAACCAATTAGATCTCACCAAGTACCTATGAACTTTCCAAACTCAATTCTTGAATACTTGAGATATTGTTGGCCAACCAATGAGATGAAGCAATAATGCTTCTTCTCCTACACTTTGGGCTCTGCAAGACTTGGGAAGGTGATCCCACAATGTATATCATTCAACTCTTGTATACAATTATCTCACACATTGTATAACAAAGCAGATATATTCCCATTAGAGGCTAAATAAATGAAATCCTTCAAGAAATTGGCAATTCCTTAAGATAATTTAACACCTAAAGCTGAGAATATCATAGAACACCAACCACAACAAAAGGTAGATCAATTATAAAGTATTTATGAATGATTTTCTCAAATTGGATATCTAGAACCATGGGAAATGCATACAATACTTAAGGTCAATGCCATATCTATGGGCCAAGAGTCAAAACAAAGCAAACATAACTATAAGGTAAATTTAATCCTAAACATCCATAATCTACATGAGATTTCCTTGCAATTCACAAATTAACACTTATATTTCACCACTACTTATCAAATCCACTACACAAGTACATGAATTCATGATTTACTCAAAGCATTTTAACTGATTCATTGAATCAGAGCCTAAAATAAAACATACATCAAAGCACAATAACAATAAAGATTAATGAAATGATTCTTGATCGTATTTTCATTAATAATTTAGATACATTGTATAGCTAGAGATATGATAAACTCTAAGGATTTGCATTATTGCTCGGATATGTTCAGAAACCATACAATTGAAAAAATTCATTCGCTAGACTCAAAACTTAAGATACAGACTTCAAATATGTTCTCTATGTGTTCACTATTTGCATAATTCAGATCCAAAATTCAACAAGAGACTTGTACTAATGGCCCTGAACTCCATTTTATAAGAACAAGGGAGAAAAATAAGCTTTAGGCCGAAAAGTACACTCATCACATTTTCATTTGACTGCTATAGCACATATTCCTTTTACAATTATATTTGTTTTTTCATATGGAGGGAAACCCATACGATACAAAAGTGGTTCCCATTTGATGAAGAAGATATGCTTTCCTTCCAAAGGAATTTTTACATATTATAACCAAACCACAAATTCTTCTTCAAAAGCCAAAACTAACCACAGCCATGCCCAATCAGCAAAGATTTAAAAAATTCAAAATTAATAGAAAGAGAGTGATTCATTTATCCACATCATCACTCGTGTCATCAACCTTTCTGATAAGAAGAGAACAATATTCTACAATACCTCAACTAGAGCCTAATCTGTACTATTTCTAGGTTGTATACCATTCTTCTTATGTCCATTACTCACCATATTCTTTATCATTAATGAACAAAAATTTATTCAATAAAATTTTCCAACCATGAATTTTTTTCATCATCAGTGGGCCACTGTGTACTCAACAAAATCTTCTCATTATGTTGTGTGTACCTGGCATCAATCGGTGCTCTAGCCTCCCTAACAAATACATCCATCCTCATTTCAACTCCATCCATATTATCAATATGGGAATTCAACATGGAGTAGTCAACTTCAGTCAACATATCTTTAGCCTGAGGCAACCATCCTTCCAATTCATGTTTCCACTTGGAAAATTCCATCAACTCACCCTTATCATCAAATATTTTTTCCATATCATGCGCTTCCATGCCATCGAACATTTTCAATTTGTTTCCAAGTTGCATTCCTAACTTCCCATGGAAGGTTGTTATGTCACCGATCAGATCAATGGTCTGCAATATCTCAGGAATGTGAGTAGGGACCTCTGGATATTCATTAGCTTTAGACATTATTTACTTTAGGGTTCCTACTCTAGTGCTCCATTAACTTCATTCATCTTGGAAAGCCTTTTGAACCTAGAAATATTTAATGTTGGCATCATGAATATTCTTATAAGCTACCCATACATCATCAACTTTGTTGACCAGTTTGGTCACTCTATGTTTCAGCACATCTTCAAAAATACCATTGGCCACTTTGATGGTTTCCAACTTTTCCTTCTTTGTTTGTTCGTTTTTTTCTTTTAGGGATTGATTCAAATCTTGAATCTTGAGGGATAAGGTTTCTCTGTCTTGAGTGGAAAAATCTGAAGTAGAACTGGTTGGGGATGGTAAACCTCTTTGTGCAGTAGCCAATACCTTATTATGTTCATCCACCAATTTATTATACTTGTCAACTAATTTCCTATAATTGTCTTTTGTAATTTGAGCAGTATCTACAATCAACATCGCATCATGCATTGCCAATTGTGTAGTTGCAATAGTTGTCATCTTTGTTGCCCACTTGAAAATTACTGCTCCAGTATCCTTCTCTATAGATTGTATGACATTAGGCTTCCCTGTGTTAGGATCCATAGACCAAACAACCAATGTATACAATTTGGGACTAAAACCTGAACTAAAGATTTTATTGTCAAAAGCCTCCTCAGAAACAGAGGCATCAGGGTCCTTCCTAACTGCATCCAATGCAATGGTAGATGATATATCACATTGAGGAAACAAAAGTGCATCACTTCCTTTCACTAATGCCATCGCCTCTTCTAATGACATGCTTGCTATTTCCTCTCTTATTTTATCCTCCTCTTCTTTCTCAGCTTCTTCCTACAAGGAAGGGGTAGCTTTCTCCCTCACTTCTTCAATCCTTCTTTTAATATCAACACTTCTAACATGGATGAAAAATTCCCTAAACTCCTTGGACTTAATGAAGGCATCATCACACATAAATTTAGCACAAGACCTTATTCTGATATCATCATCCTCGGCCTCATTATAAACCCATTTTACAATTATACTAAGGGGAGCCATAATATTCAATGAATCGTCTCCTTCCTCAGGGAAATCTTTATCTACTTCTTGCTCCATTGGGACATGCTCACCAGATTCCTATGGCACCTAAGCCTCACCAATTTGCTCACTTTATGAGTAAGCCACTAATGGGACTACTACAAGTTGTCCTCTAGTCTTACTTGATCATATATGGGTGCTTGGAGTGGAAGATTGAGCCAGATGGCTCTTTATCTGGGCATCATGGTTTTCCTTTCCAACTTTAGCATCAATTTTAGCTTGCTTTACCTTATCAAAGAAACTTCTATCATTGAAATCACCTAGCATCAATTTTTATTTTACGAACTTATCCTCTATCCCTAAGTAAGGACTGACATTAAAAGGGTTATCCTTTATCATCTTTCCTCAATTGAACATATATTTCTCCATGCATCCTTGCTAGAATTAACTTCCTCGTTAGTGGACATATTCCTGATTACATCCTCCTAGAAATATAACTAGTGGGATTCTACTCCCAATACCCTAGCTTTTCTTTGAGTTGAGATCACCCCTTCAGGATCACTGAACCTACTAACATCTTGCTTTAGCCTATAGTTATTTAGGAGGGACACAAACCTCTTAGTACCCTACTTTGAAGTACAACTAAAATATGAAAAATGTACATCAGGGTTCACAAGAGAAGCTTTTCTTGGACCCCTGAAATATTCTCTATCCATGGCATCCATCTGCCACATTATTTTCATAAATTCATGTATGTTTGATACATAAATGGGAAACTTGTGTGGTCGCACTAGGGTTCCATAAACCCTAATAATAGTATAATTGGTATGAAGATACCAATCTCCCCAATTGAATTTGTGTTTGGTGTCTTGTTCATATTTTAGTGGCCATAGTATCTCCTTGACACCTTGTGAAATTCTCTACACATATTTCAAACCAAGCTATTCTAGCACCAAGAATTTGAAAACATTATAGAACATGTTGTAGTCAGAGTGTGAACAATGCACATCCCAAATATGTGTCCACATCTATACCAAAAATTCATTATCCATGTCATCAAGTTCTCTCAATTTTATATAATTTCTCATCGCTTTCCTACTCTTCCACAAAAATAGGTGCATCAACAAAGAATAATGTTTGCAAGATAGTGGGCGATTGGCATCCTTCAACTTCACCAAGTCCTCATGAAAATGTTCAAGAATGTAAGTAGCATAATTCCAAGCCCTATTCTGATACTTGTGCTGAATTTCAATTGCCAAAGTCATCAAGACAATATCCATCTTAATATCATACTAGATTTAAATGCAAAACCTAACATTCAACATAATAGGTATTCCTATAGTAATCTTCAAAGTCAACACAATCAAAAAGTTCCACCTTAGAAGTAGTAAATGGAACACCATTTTTCATAATATCACACCTCCTATGAATAGGAAACACACCCTTTCTATACCAATTTTTTTCATCTCATACTCATTTTACAACTTGTGGAAGTTAATGGGCTCAAAGGTAGATGAGTTCAACTGAAAAGATTATATTATCTGGCTTGCAAAAATCTCCAACATGGGAAAGAAGTCAGGGAACCTTTTGATAGTTTTGTCATTTGGATCATAGCAACTGGTTAATGTGAACATTAAGTGTACCTCCATAAAGACATTTGGGCATACCAATTTTCCTATGTCACATTCACATATGTTGCAAGACAAGCGGTTAGCTTCTCGTTATTTGAAATCATAGTATAATAAGTCCCAACCACTTTGTGGCACCACAACATCATAAATTCTAGAAGTAGCATCCTAAAAATGAAGAGTCGGGATACCCTCACCAGTCTTTCTCTTCCCTACCTTCTTAATTTCTTGGTTTGGGTCCTGAGGAGGCTCTTCCATAAACCTAGGACAATCCTTCTTAATAGCCATTTTCCTTTTGGGTGTACTTGCTTCATCAAGCTGAAGTTGGTCACTCTAAGGTTTAGGTTTGTTAACTCTTTTTTGAGTGGGTTTCCTACCAGTTTTAGCTCTAGACCCACTGGGTTCACTCATTGTTACTCTACACAAAACTAGGATTTTCAAGATATTGAGAAATCACCCTATGCAACTTAAAACCACAAAGTTTTCAATAAAACCAACAATTCTATCATTCTTACCTCAAACCCTATGAATAATAGTTTCAATTCACTCCTAGCAGACAAAATTAGCGTCTATAAAACACATGACCCTAGCCACTTATAGCATTCCCAAACCACCCAGTAAACAAACTAGTTTAGGGTCCAAAATATCAACTTACTTGGGAGAGAACTGATTATTTTGCAGAATCACCTCTTATCTGGTGATTTTCTATTATCGCTTCTCAACTCAACGAATTCCTATGCCGGTGTCAATTGCAATTTCTCAAAGATTATACTGGACAATCTCTTTAATACCCCAACATTGAAGTTTATTCACCATTAATGGTTGATGGGTCATTCACACAAGCAAACTAATGGATAGTCATTATGGTTTGAATCCCAACCATTAATGTTCTAGTTTTAAAACACAATCAAAGGTCCTCTTTTACCATGGCCCATAATTTTTAGAACAATTCTTTAAAGTAGCGAGGAGATCCCAATAACTTGACATGTAGCCATCCACTAACACATAATAAATCATGGACCCTCTCACCCATCACAGAAGAGTAGGAGAAATGATTAGAAATTTCGGCGATAGGATCTTCCTAGCAATGCCTTCAAGCAACGCGAACCATCACATGTCGCCGTAATGAGTTGGAAGTTAGAAATGTCTTCAGTGATGGGAAAATGTATCAATGAAATAGAAGTCTAACACGTGGCTACTACACTGCTTACTATATACTCTCCTTCCTTCGTCTATCATTGAAGCTTGAATTTTTTTAAAAATTTTCAACAATAGAGTGATACAACACATCACAATACTTATCACTCATCATTGAAGAAAAGTTGAAGGTTTAAAAAACTTTGGTCATGAGCAATGTAAAAGGAAAATACAACCTATCACTCATCATGGAAAAGACACTGCCAGTAAGGAGAACTTCAGCGATGGATGGTGGTTTAAGTGAATAAGAACTCCATGTACAAAATAACATGTTTTTTAAAAAAGGGGCCATACACAGTTGATGAGCCTCAAACCCTTAGGAACAAAAGATAAGAATGACATCTTTCACCATGAAATATTTCCCAGCCAACTATAAGAAATATTAAAATGATGAGGTGGACAAGGTAACTCATGGATCTAAACCAAAGGACCGGTATGAGCACAATTGAAATTGCTTAACTTATGACTTAGGTAGCTGGAGACCAAGTGAAATAGGTTAACAAAGAATTAAAATTCCCCAGCTTCAAGACTTAAAAATTTGAAAGAAAAGGTTACAGAGCCAAAACCCTAAACCCTACCATCAAGCACGGATACAACAGGCCATTGTAGGAAATAAAACAAGCTCAAAATTTTCAAAAATTTAGGAGCTCTACCATTATGATTGCATCACTCATGTTATTCATATTATAGTGGTAAATATCACAACGTCAGGGCTAAAAGCGATGAATGAAAAGGAAATGATGAAGACATGGTGGGTCCCCTCTTCAAATGAGTGATGGAGCAATAAGGTGGAAACTTGTGCAGCAACACATATGGAAATTTTATATTGTTGTTGCAAGTATGAAGGTGTTTTCATTGATGTCAACAAGCCTGTGTTGTCATTGATGATAGTTGTGCAATGGTTGAGAAGAGATTATTGCTTTGATTAGTTGTATTATGTTGTCATCAGTTTAGATTTTGATTTTAATATTTGGTGTTTCTTTGATCAAATTCTATTTGTGGTTCGGATGTCCAGGATAATGAGAAAGTTGATAAAATAAGGAAATAAGGTGTTGCAAAGGTATTATAGTTTGCAGAAGGTGTTCTAGTTTTGCTTCACATTTCTTCTAGGTTGAATATTTTACTGTGCGGTTTGGATATGTTGGATAAAGGTGTTTAGAGTTTCTATATCTACAATTTTGGCTTTTGGATCAAAGGTTAGAGGAAGTTATGTTCACCAGTGTGTGAACTAATTTTGTAGTGTTGTTTACAGAGGTGTCTCAGAGAAATGTTCTTGCTTTGCATTTTTCCACAATTTTTCTTCAAGTCTGATGATTTTGAAGGTATGTTGATGAGGTTGATCTCTTGCCTATGTCAAGAGGATTTTTGGTTTGGTACTCCAAATGCTGGATTGTAGAGTTGTATTGTTTGGCAATGTAGTCTAAGTGTACTAGTTGTGTACATTCTGAAGGTGTTAGTTTTTGTGAAGGATTTTAATGGATTTTATAAGGTTAGAGTAATATTCTAGATCTTGATGAAGCATTTTATTTGGTTTGAAAGTCATCTTTGGGTTTAATTCAAAGTTTAATGGTGTTTGGGTAATAATTGACCTGGTTTTTACACTACATTCGAAGATGTTTAAGTTTTAATGAAGGCATAGCATGGCATGTGGGAGTTAATTTGGGTCCCAACTAAGTTTTGTTTTGGTCCGCTCAACATTCCTATCCACTGTCAGAATGTTTAGTGTGATACCCCCCTACTTGTTCATTCATGTCTTGTTTGCATTGGATGATGTACTTAGCACTTTTTATTCTGATACATTCTTGATACTTATGCTATTTATGATGATGATCTAATGATGCACTACTATATCTCATATGTGATGTTGATGATGGATGTCATGATTTTAGTATGTTATGATAATTTTGATGTGATTTTTTATTACTACACTTTATCATGATGGAATACATATGATGTCTTATATAGGCTATTTGATTATGTCAATGGATTAAGTAAAACATCCTTTTATTATGTGTATATATATATATTCCTATCCAACATGACACATTTTTTTGAGTGTGTAGGAGTTCTATTACTGATGGATGGTGGGGATCCACTTATCCACTTTTTGTTTTTTCCATACTATGTTTTCCTAGTTCTTGGGCCATAAGCCTTGATGTTAAGTTGAAAGGTTTTCATGATGGTATTATGTAGTGATGGAGTTTTGGTTGTGTCTTGTGTAAATTTTTGCCTTGTAATTTATAATGGAATTTTAGAATTTTTTTTGAGAAAAATTGAGGTATATTTTATGTTAGAGAATAGCCTATACCTTAGGTATAAGGGTTAGAATTTTTTTTTATCATTTTTGTCCTTTACAAAAGTGTTTAGGACCCTTTTTAAGCCTCGTTTGTAAAAGTGGCAAAAATAAGGAAATGGTTTTGGTGGTTGAGTTAGTTTGGAGGAAGTAGCTTCTTTTCCTTTATAACTCCCTCCTTATGGAGAGGAGGGGGTTACCATGCCATTTTATCTCTTTGCATTTTGAGTTTTATTTCTTTGAGGATATTTTTGATAGGAGGAGGAGGAGATCTTGGAAGAGGAAAGAAGAGCCATCCATTGTTGGGATAATTTCTCTTGGAGGTATTCCTATCTCTTGTTCTTATATGCATATTCATATGGAAATTATTATGAAGGTCTTCATGTGTACTGTTCTTGTTCTCTTTTTCATAATGTGTTGTTTCATTGTTTTTGTGTAACCCCTATGTTTAGAGGAGCTTTTGGTCCTCCAAGTATAGGGGTATTGAGTGGGTGCGGCTCCCACACTCAGGGGATTCCTTGTTGGGATATGAGTATCCCTCTTAGGTGATGGCCATCACCGACATATGAGTACCCCTTCTATTCATGGGATGTGAGAATCCCCTTGTGCTCTACATACTTTTGAGTGAAGGAATAAGGGGTGTTTGCAGGGTCAGTGTTATGGTGGTTGGTGTATTGACATTGTGGTTCTTTTGTGGAGTTTATGTGGTGTTAATATGTGGAGATTCAATAATGATATGATTTTATGGACCCCTTTTGGTTAAACCCCTTCTCCCCCTTTTGTGGTTTCCCTCAGGGTAACCAATGTGGTATATTTATATTTATGTTCCTTGGTGTATGTGTAGTTAGTACTTTACATGTTCTTGTGTTATGTTGAATTTTTGTTGTGGCTATGTGGTTACCCTTGCTCAGGGGTGGGTTTTTTTATCAACCCTATGGATGGGAGGAGAGACCATTAGTATTATATTGGTTTTTTCCTTACTTTTTCCTTTTGAGTACTTGTGGAGTCTTCTTGAAGAATCTTGAAAAGTGAAGAGTTGTTGTATTGGGGGTAAAGAACATACCTTTATCGTTGGTTGTATTGTACTCAAATGATAAACCCTTTTGTAAAATTTATAATCTATTTTTCTATTCAATTTTTTTTAAAACCTAAGGTTGATACTTTCCAATAGTTGCTTGTATTATGTTTTTGATGTAAAAGTTGTAATACAATATACACTGTGAAATAATCCCTACATTGGGTAAACATGATATTTCATTGCAAAGGAAATCTATGTTATTGGAAATGAAATAAGGAGGAGGAAAGTATTTTGTCTGTGTAAAGAGGTTAGTTGTGCATTAAACTATGAGTTAGTTTAAATTGTTATATTTCAAGAAAATCCCATAAAAAAAATTATGTGCATAAAATGTTTTCATGTTGTATGAGTGCATATAGAAATATGATTAAATTATGTAATGAAAGAAACCCTTATAATTTTCATAGTAACGAGGTCAGTTGTGCATTAAACTATGAGTTAGTTGCAATTGTTATCTTTCAAGAAATCCCCATAAAAAAATTTGTGCATAAAATGTTTTCAAGTTGTATGAGTCATATAGAAATATGATTAAATTATGTAATGAAAGAAACCCTCATAATTTTCATAGTAATGAGGAAGATTTTCATTGTGTGCTTGTGCAAGGAATAGTTTAGATGATCTCGGTTAACCACAAAAGAAACTAGTTCTTGTCTTTCATTCAATCAAAATACCCAGTTCAAAATTCACCAATGTAGGATTTAGGGTCCTTCCTCTTCTTAGCCTTATTTGATCAGCATTAGAGACCATAAAGATAATCACTTGAAAATATTAGTAACCATCCTATGCTATTGCTATCCACTTCTATTCCTCTATCTACCTTCTTAGTCTTTACCTCGACCAGTGTTCAATGTTTGATAGTCGAACCTTTCATAGTAGTGATCAACTTTTCCCCAAGCACTCAGTGTCTCAATCCCTTCCTCCCAAGGCATGTGATAGTTTGGAATTTGTACGGTTACTTGATCTCAAGCAACCAGGTTGAGTAATTCTTCAAGAAGCATTAAGTTGCATTTCAGTTGAAATTTGGTTCCTAGGAAACTAAATTTTAGTCGACTCAATTTAATAGGGAGTCATTCACCATTCCTTGTGTGCTTTGGTCATCTTATGTGTTCACCATAAATGTATGGGAATTTAAATAAGAATTTGGGTTGTTTAGGAATGTTGGCTATGTAAGATGATCCTATGCAATGTCTTGAGGTAATCCTAGGTACCCTAATGCTACTATCTAAGGTTCTCGAGATTAATATTGGGGTATGTGCATGATCATGATGGGCCAAAAAGTGGTGAAATGATGGGTATGTGTAAGGTATGTGGTTGATGACTCTTTTTTTTACCTAAAATTGATGAAACGAAAGGGGTTTTTAAAGGAGATTCTCATATTTCCACCAATATAAATTATGCTTTACTTTGAATTTAATAAATAATTATTATTCATTTTCTATTTGAATTACGACTAAAGTATTGATTGATAGGTTGATTGAAAAAATCTATAGCTTTCAAATAGTATCACATTTTTGAATCCAAACATGTGTCACATTTTATGCTTCCATACTATAGGATTAAGAAAAAAATGAATTTTATGAAGTTTTGACCAAGTTAAGGTGGTCGACATATGAGTTTTATATATTTTTAAAAGTTTTAATTAAAAATCATAATTAATTATTCACTTAGAAAAAATTACAAAAAAATATGCATCACATCGGGATATGAATCCTTTACTTATATCTAAAATCTTATAAAAAATATTATCATTTTATTGTGGTTAGGGTGGTTAGACAACACCCACTTCTTATTTTTTCCTTGAAATTTAAGTACTCTGCATTGAAATTTCAAAATTTCACCAAATAGATTTTTTAAAATAAACCTAGTAGTTTAGAAACTACATTCAATTTTCTACAGATTCTATTCTTACATATTTTTGAAATAATATAGATAACTTATTCAAATTTTTATGTCAAGTTGCCTAACTTTGATTTTTTTGAATTTTCATTGCCACTTAAGGGCCTATTTTTTCCATGATGATCTTGCACATACCCATTGGTCTATGGCATATAGGTTAATATTTCTTCAATAATATGAAAAATTAATAACAAACCTAGGGAAGTTCCTAGGAAGAAACTGTAATATAGGGGGATTCGCTACTCACTAGTTCTCTTCATTTAGAGAGCCTCACGGGGCAAACTTCCCTATACTACCTCAATGGAACAGTAGCAAAAATTTTAGAATTCGAAAGAGTAGGTCACAGAGATTTTTTGGACAAACTGTCAAGCTTTCAACCAAACGATGACAACATGGAAAATAAATGACAACACGACGCGCTGGCATCCTAGAGGCATGCTGGCATCTCGTACAGACCAGAAAGCGAGAATGTCTTAGAAAATGGCTAAGCGGTGACTTACACTCCTATTACTGAGAACTTCCAGAATGCAAGGAAGCAACAAGAAGTAATAAGACTGAAATGAAGTGAGATGAAGATGATAAAGATAAGAAAGGAAATACTTATGATCATGTGAGTGATGAAGCTTCTAGCTCGTGGGTGTCTTCAATACCTACACACAAGAGGGAGAGAGAAATTGTTGGGTGGTTTTATAGGGGCATGCCTCAGTCAGACCCCATTTTGGTGTTCCCACCTCCACAAACAACGAGATAGATAGAGAGAAAAATAGAAATGAAGTAAAGAGCACTTAAAGCACTACAAAAAAGTGTTATGCTACTCAACCAAGTAATAGAGGAGAGGATTGAAAGCTTACCACCTCCACCAAGAGAACTCAAGGCTGCTTGGGGGAGAAAATGAGAGGAACTCAATCCTTTGTTGCAATGGTGTTTTGCTCCACACTTGCTAGAGAGTGTTGAAGAGTGAACCCAATGCTTGGGAGAGAATGAAAAGCTTGTTGAAGGGATGAATTTGAAGAAGGGGATAAGAGAAATGGCCATATTCGGGTCAGTCAGTTGAGGAGGGTATTACAAATTTACCCCCAATGGGAAGTGTAACGCCTCTGTAGGCTCCAGACGTGGGAATCTATTAGGGATGTAAGCATGTCGTGCAGACATCTACATGTCGTGTGGGTGTCCCTGATAGAAATGCCTCCACTGACACTCAAAATAGGCACCAAGTGTGATGTAAGCAGTAGGCTTAGGTGGAATTAAGCCTCCAAACTTGGTTTTCTAAAGTGGCTACAGGAAAAAAAGGGGATTTGCACATGGGGTACAAATTTTCTCTTATACAGAAACAAAGAATTGAGTTATACAATCATTTTGGTTTCCCCTCATGCATTTAACCCTATGCTAATGATTTGGATTATAGCTTCGATAAATTAATAGTTTTTAATGGGGACCAACTATAAATATTCAAATCAAGGTACTAATTAAAGATGGATTCATATTGTAGGAAGAAATGAAACAAAATCTTGTGTATTGTAGAATTGGGCTCATAGATTGTTAAATGATTAATATAACTTAAGGTAACATTCGAAAGAATAATTTGTCTTGTAAGAAATGAAAATGGATTTTATTTAGATGCTTAACTTTATTGTTGAAAGGAAATAATAATAATGATAAAATTTTAAAATGAACTATATAGCTTTTTGTGGGAAAATGATCGCATTGGTATAACTTATAATTTAACTTACATATCAACTATACATCATGATTAAGGGGGCTATTTATAATAAAATATCTATTTGTCTAGATCTTCTTACTCTAAGGAATGAATGCTATGTATCCTATAAATAATTCTACATAAGGTTGAAATATGGAGAAATAATAATATTACAACATCATATTTTAAATAAACGGGCTAGAATGTGATAGTTAAAGAAACTTGTGGTAGTATTCAATTTTCAAAGTTAGCAAATTTAAACTTCGTCATCTCATAATTCTAATCATAAACTATATCAATTAAGGAATGAATAAATGTGTGATTAGTTACCTTCGATGAATAGGTAAAGGGTTGAATGAAGTGGCTACTATGAATTGGATTGGAAGTCAGTCTTCAAACTAAGGTAAGAAATTAACCTTAAAGAGGTATGAAAAGTTCCTAAAACTTAAAACGAGATACTCGACCTCTTAGGATGAGTTTTTCATTAAACCTGAATTATGAAGGAGAAAAATGTGGAAATTATTAAATTAGAATGTTAGGGGAACTCTATCTTTATAATGTTTAATTTTTTTTAGGAAAGACTATCTTAGTCTAGTTGGCACTAAATTTAGGTGTGAACTTGATGCTAGGATGTCCTTCTTATTGTTGAGCTTTTATGTTTATTTATCGAATGAAGTATATTTGTTGATTATAAATTTTTAAGGGTTATATTTTTTGTGATCACAATTCTCTCTATAACTTGGTTAGGTTATGTTGTAGAAGAAAATTGTTGGTTGATATTACTTTTATAGTTTTGGGATAAATCCATAGCTATGTTTAGGTAATGCAAACAACTTAATCTTGAAAGTATTAGAGAATCATAAACCTTTTTCTAAAAAGGTCTCGATCCTTGAGAATTTGACTAGAATTAAATGATAGTTCAAACTATGAAATTGTTAATTTTAGTGTTAATACAACCATAGCGTAAGTAAGGATAATGGAAATAGTTAGTCATCTAGGTTATAATGGTGTGTAATTCATATTTTAATTAATACAACAATACTGTAAGTAAGGATAATGGAAATACTTAGTCATCTAGGTTATAATGGTGTGTAATTCATATTTTACGTTACATTTAAATCATATAAGCTAAGTAAGGAATAAAATTTTAGTGTAGTTTGTTATTGGGGTCTAATTACTCATTAGTTAATTTTGCAACTATGTAATGTGATGATCTTAGTTGTTACAGTAGAAGTACGAATGTGGTTAGGGAAAAAGAGGAAGGTATTCTCTAGATTAATTGGACTAAACTAGGATATGTTTTATAGTTGATAGAGAAAAATCATGTTGGATAGTTAAAACAATGAAATTTTAAACATTATGTCATCAATTTTACTTTAACTTAGAAACTCAATTGCCTTAGTTATAGTTGCTATGAATTTTTTTTTGGTAGTTGTGCTTATTTTAAGGTGGTGATTATGGGGGAATGACATTTAGTGCTGACCTAGTTTGAATTTGTAAAGTGTAAGAAGAGTGTAGTCTAATTGAAGATGTTTCTCAAGTTGTGGATGGTATAAATGCAAGATGGTTTGATGTGAAGAAGTGTCTGGAATAGAGTTAAGTGTTGTGATGTGAAATTAAGTGCATAAGTGTGAGTTATAGTGTGAGCTTTAATGCAAGATTATTGAATGTAGTGAGCTAATGTATGTTGATCTCTTGAAGACTGCTAGTGTTGGTGGGATTATTGTGGTAGAATATTTGTTGCATTAACATTGTACTCTCTGTGTAACTTTTTATCTTCTTTCTTCTTTCTATTCTAGTAGTGAGGCTAGGCTATGAGCCTTTCTAGATAGTGTTCCTATTCTAGCAGTGAGCCTCCTTGTACTGGTTTTGAAATTACTTATATTGTGAGCTAATCCTCATTGTGGTTTTCCCTCATTAGGTTTTCCACATAAATTTAGTATTCTCTTGTGCATGGTGTTAGTTTTTTTAGTTTATATTATCTTCTTTTCATGTTTAAACATTATAACAAATTAAGGGCTTAATGAATGCATGTGGATCCAATTAATGTTGAGGGTTTTGATGTTTTAATTTGGTACAATTGATTCACCCCCCATCTCAATTGTCTTGTTCATTCAACAATTGGTATTAGAGCAAGGATCCTTGGAGATAAAGCTTAACCACCTAAGGTAGATCTGGATGGTGAACATGAAGGAGATTCCTATGTTTGATGGTACAAACTATGCATTCTAGAAGGTGAATATGGAAGGCTATATAATTTATCTTAGATATGAAGTAGCAAAGGTAGTAAAGACTACATACACCATACTTGCAAATGGTTTGTGCATGAGTGATGAAATAAAGGCTTATGAAATAGATGAGAAGGAAAGGTTTGTTCTTTTGACCATTATTGCACATACTGAATTAGTGAAAGTTATGGATATAAAAACCTACTAAAGAAGTTTGGGATAAGCTAGAAAGTATCTATGAAGGAGATGATAAGGTCAAAAAAGATAATTTACAAAATCTTAAGGCACAATTTGAGACTTTGCAGATTTCTGATGTTGAAACAATCACAAGTTATATGTAGAGGGTAAATGAGCTGATAAGTGCAATGAGAGGTCTTGGTGCATAAGTCAAAGAACCTAAAGTGGTAAAGAAAATTATCAGTACTCTTCTTGATTCTTATAGTGAAATTTTTTTTGCTATTGAGGAATTTGTCAATTTTAATATATACACTAGAGATCAGTTGTATGAAACACTAACTACATTTGAAATGAGGAAAATTGGTCCAAAAAATGGTGCAAAAGTGGAGATTTCTTTCAAGACCAAAAAATCTAAAAAGGTTGGAGATTTAGATTCAAATGATCTTGATGATGCGAAAGATAAATTTGTTAGAACAATGAAAAAAGGCACCAATAAGTACAAAGGAAAATTAACATTCAAATTCTTTAGTTGTGGAAATATAGGTCACTATGCTTCAAGATGTCCAAACAAAAATGTGAACAATAAGAAAAGGGAAAACAAAGGAAAGATGATCAAGAAAAGCTACTATGTTAGAGAAGATGCTGGTATTTTTGATGATGAATATGATTATAGATATTTTTATGATAATGAATTCTTTTTCTTGGCTTT
Source organism: Sequoia sempervirens (assembly GCA_007258455.2). NCBI lineage: Eukaryota > Viridiplantae > Streptophyta > Pinopsida > Cupressales > Cupressaceae > Sequoia > Sequoia sempervirens. Next base: position 139,390,683 of record VDFB02105785.1, read on the forward strand.
AAAATATTAGTATGGTTCTACTAACTCTAACAATTGTATGAAGGAAAGTGTCTTAGAGAAAAAGGACAAAATTGGAGGCAACTTGGTATCTACTTTTCATGTGAGATAGGACAAGAACTATTCGGTTATTGATAGTGGCTTCTCATATCATATGAATGGAGACAAGAGTAAGTTTTTTAAGCTTGAAATATATGATGGAGGACTTGTTCAATTTGGAGATGATTCAAGTGCTTAGATTTGTGGAGTAGATTCAATCAGTTTTGATGGCAAGCATAATACTAAAGATGTTTACTATGTTAAAGGTTTAAGACATAACCTCTTGAGTGTTGGAAAAATGTGTAGCAAAGGATACGATCTTATGTTTTAGGATGATGGATGTGAGATCAGATAAGGTTTTGGAAGAGTAATTGTTGTTGGAAAGAGAACAGATGGAAATATCTATCAGCTCAAGGGTGTTGATGGTCACTGTTTTATGACTCAAATTAATGATAGTTGGTTATGGCGCAAGAGAATGTGTCACGTAAACTTTGATAACTTGGTCATAATCAGTTCAATTCAAGTAGTGAGTGATTTTTCAAGGATTACAAAGCCTATCAATGTTGTTTGCAGCCATTCTCAATTTGGAAAATAAACTAGAAGTAGTTTCAAGGGAACAAAACAATCTTCTATCAGATTGTTGGAACTGGTACACACAAACCTTTGTGGTTTGAAAAAAGTGAGAAGTCTTCAAGGTGATAGGTATTTCATGTTTTTTATTGATGATTACTCTAGAATGACATTGGTTACTTTTCTTAGAGAAAAATCTAAATTCCTAGATAGATTTAAGGAATTTAAAGCTATGGTTGAAAATGAAATGTATTTGAAGATCAAATGTTTGAGTTCTGATAGAGGTGTAGAATTCACCTCCAACGAATTTAACATGTTTTGTAAGAATCATGCATAAAGAGGCACTTGTTTGCCCCTATAAATCCTCAACAAAATGGAGTATTTGACAGGAAAAATAGGACTATTCTAGAAGCTACTAATCTATTGAAATTCTATTGGAGAAAAGCAATTCATACTATTTTTTACATACTTAACAAAGTTCAAGAAATAGCTAACACAAAGACTCCCTATGATTTGTGTTATGGAAGGATTCCTACTATCAAGTACTTTAAAGTGTTTGGAAGAAAATTCTATATCAGAAGAGATGATGAAAACTTGGGAAAGTTTGATGCAAGGTCTAATGAAGGTATCTTCCTTGGATATTCTACTAAAAGAAAAGCTTAAAAATGTTACAATAAAAGACTAAGAAGGATTGTTGAAAGTACACATGTTAAAGTTGATGAAGATTGTAGAATTTAGTTGTAATAGATGGATATGAGTTATATGAGCTTTCTTGTGGAGAAGAATAATAAAAGGATAAGGAAAAAGAAATGTAGAATGAAGAGGATGAAGCTCCGGAAAAGACCCCTAAGACCCATAAGTATGTACAAAGAAATAATTCCAAAGAACAGATCATAGGAGACAAAAAAAGGGTGTTAACAAGAATAAGTGCTTCTAAAGTGGAGGTAAATCTATGTTTAATTTCTAAAATTGCACTAAAGACAGTAAGTGATGCATGAAAAGATGAACATTGGTTAAAAGCAATGGAAGAATAACTTATGCAGATTGAGAAGAATCAAACTTGCGAACTGGTTCCTAGACCTAAAAAAAAACATAATTGGAACTAAGTGGGTATTCAAAAACAAGTTGAATGAGAATGGAGAAGTGGTAAGAAACAAGGTGAGGCTTGTTTGTAAGGGCTATGCAAAAGTTGAAGGAATAGGCTTTGAGGAGACATTTTCTCTAGTGGCTAGAGTTGAATCAATCATAATGTTTTTGGCTTTTGTAGCACAGAAAGACATTAAAGTTTATCAGATGGATAGAAAGTCTTCTTTCTTGAATGGAGAATTAGTAGAAGAATTTTAAATGGAACAACTAGAAGGATTTCAATTGTCAAATAAACCTAATATGGTTTGCAAATTGAAAAAGGAATTGTATGGATTGTAGCAAGATCCTAGTGCTTGGTATGCAAGGTTGGAAAAATATTTGATACAAGGATTCAATAAAGGCACCATAGATAATAATCTTTACTTTAAAGTTAAGGAAGATAAAATCTTGATAGTGGTTGTGTATGTTGATGATATAAAATTTGGACGAAATGAAGCTATGTGTAAATTTGTAGAAGAGATACAAAAAGAGTTTGAGATGTCTATGTTTAGGAAGATGAATTGCTTCCTTGGGCTACAAATCAATCAAGCAAATAAAGGAATATTCATTTCACAATCAAAGTATGTTAAAGAGACGTTGAAGAAGTTTGGAATGGATGACTCCAAATTGGTATGTAATCCTATGTTTACTGGTTGCAAACTGAGTAAGGATGATGAATCCCCTAAGGTTGATAAGAGAATGTATAGATCTATGATTGGTAGACTGCTATACCTAATTGTTACTAGACCAATTATCATGAATGCAGTTTTTCTTGAGGCTAGGTTTCAAGAAGATCCTAAAGAGGCACATGTTGTGCACAAAAGTGAAGAGGATATTCATATATTTGGAGGGCACTCTAGATTATTGCTTGTGGTATCCTAAGGATATTTATTTCACATTGAGTGCTTACACAAATCTAGATTGGGTTGGTTGTGTTGATGATAGGAAAAGTACTAGTGTTGGTGCATTCTTTCTTAGATGTAGATTGTTATCATGGCTTAGCAAGAAACAAAATCTTATTTCTTTATCTATTATAGAGGCTAAGTATATTGCAATAGAATCTTATTGTACACAAGTATTATGGATGAGAAAAATATTGAAGGATATTAGAGTAGTGTATGATGATCCCATATTTATCATTTATGATAATACAAGTGCAGTCAATATTTCAAAGAATCCTATGATGTTGTATAGGCATGAATTTTCACCCCCTACACAAATTCCCCTTTTACATTTCCTCACCTCAGGAAACAAAATACAAAGGAAAAATTCCACATCAGTTTGATGCCTTCATTCCACTTGCCATCTACCTTTCACATATGTAGAAGAATAACTATTAGGGATGCCGACATAGTGTGTAGATTTCTATGTGACATGCTTATGTCCTTGATGGATTCCTACATTTGGAGTTGGTAGAGGCATTACACTTCCCATTGGGATCATTTTGCAACACCCTTCTTCGACCAACCAACTTGAATATGGAAAATTTTCTCATCCCACCTTCAAAAACAACTTCCTTCATTCATTTCATCTTCTTCACAAGTTCAAGCAATCTCTCTTAGCATTCTCTTAGCATCCATCACTCCCAAGCAGCACTTTGACACTCCATTGCAGCAACAACAACACTCCATCAACTTTGTAGAGCAAGCATGGAACTACACCATTGCAGCAGGGGCTTGAGTCCTCTCTTTTTCTCCTTCATTACCTAGTGAGCTCTTGGTGGAGGTGGTAAACATTTTCACTCCTCTCCTCTATGATTTGTTGAGTAGCACATCACTATTTTGTAGTGTTTATTATGTTCTTTACTGTCTTTCCTCCATTATCACACATTTCTCTATCATTGCTATATTGGTTTTCTGTGGAGGTAGAAACACCAAAACAAGGATCTAACTGGGGCAGAATCCTATACATCCCCCCAACAAATTTCCTCTTTCTTGTGTGTAGGTGGATGTGCATTTGGAGCTAGCTTGAGAAATGGCTCTTTTGTGAGATCATCATTGTCACCCTAGCTTTAAAAAACTTGCTTTATCATATTCATTTTTACATCTCTTACTTTATAGTTGTATTTTACTCCTTTAGAAATCATTAGCTAGGCTATCAACTCATTTTTTTCCAGTTCACATTGTATTTTCAGTGCTCTAGTCGTACAAACACCAGTGCACTTGAGAGACGCCATTGTGTCGTGTTTTTGTCCCAAAACTACACTTTTGTCATCTGGTAGAGAGCTACCTCAGGTGTAGTGTTGAACCTAAAAATTGGCTCACCTAGCCCCATTTTGAGTTTTAGGTCTGCAAAGTGATTGAAGGGCCTTATAGTAATCATCATTCTCGTCTCTCATGTCGATACAACCCTTGAGTGAGGTAAGTTAGGCAGCCTTCCGCTCTTGGCTCTCCATGACCTACAACCTTGAATGTGGCTGGTCCCCCTATCTTACATTTTTGGTGAACCCAACGTGAACCATTTTGGTTCCATTTTGCGATACTAAAATTTCCTTTCACAGTATTCTAGGAGTGTTGTAGGTGTGAGTGTTGTGAGGATTTTTCCTCACAATCCAACCTACAACCCCCAGTAGGTGTAGTTGAAAGGTTCTGAAGGTGTTGCGTAATGAAACCTTAATTGGGTCACCATCTTAACCTTTAACCTTTTAAGGACTCTATGAAAGTATCATCTAGTGTTCATAATGGTCTCTTTCCTACATCAACCTATCCCCTCTATGCAGCCTATGAGTAGTTGTACTAGTACATCCTTCACTTCATAGGACCTACTGATAGGTTTTAATAGGGAACCATATCCTTTCTATATCCCTACGTGAATCAATGAAAACATCATAGTAGGTGTTCTCGTTTATCCAACATCTCAAGTAGGCATCATAACTAAGGAGATCATGCTAATCATATTTTTGCACAAAGATGGGTACAATGCACCCATAAGCACCACCCACACACATGAAAAACTTTTTGTGCCCCCTTTGGGTAGCATTATCTTTTCTCTTTTTGTTGGACCTAAATCCATGAAGTTTTTGTTCAACATAATCCATAGGTTTGAACTTTTTAGAGTGAATTTGGGTATCCATTGGTTAGTATCTATGAATGTAGTGCCTTCGGTCATGCATAAATTTTTAAAATTTATCCATGAGAATTTCATGCATGTGATTCATGACACCGGTTATAAACCACCAATTTCTCATGGTAGCTACTCCTTGGATTAATCTTGGCCTACACCCATTGGTCCTCTCCTTCCTCAGACAGGCCTCTTGCACGAACATATCAAAATTATATGAAAGGGTGCCTAACGCCAAAAGTGAGATACCCTTCGTCACCTTATGTTGTTTCACATAGGGCTTGCCTAAAAGCTGACAGTGATGCCACCAAGGAATGTAGAAGGGAACTAGAGAAGTGTCCCTAGATCCTCCTTCTTCCTCTTCCATTGTTCAACCTGATGCTTACTCTCACCCAACTATGGAGCCTTTAGATTCTGCTTCGTGTTTGCGGGAGAATCCTATGGTGCCCGCTTGGTGAAAGCCCAAGTGTCTCATGTTTGAACTTCCTATTTTTTCCACAAATCCTAGGCTCGTTCAATATAGCAGGATGAAAGGTCCCCATGGGGAATGCTTTATTTCTGAGCCTCCATGACCTTCCATCACTCTTGCTCCAAAAGCAATAAATGGGAAAAGGCCCAATGCCGATGCACTTGAGTCAACTCCCCCCACTCTTTCCCAACCTTCTCCCATTCAAGAGACTGTCCCTCTATTGGAAACAACTGTAGTGGACACTCCCATGGCTGAGTAGGAATCTTTTGTTCCTTTGCAGCCTCTAGCCTCTGGTTCAAAGAGTCATAGAAACTACCTTGTGCATGAGCGCAAGTGTCAAAAAATTGCTCTCATGGCTGAATAGGCTACCTTATAGAGGAAGGAAGAGGAGACAACTACCCTTGTATTAGGGCCTCCTAACACATCCTCATCTCTTCTCCCCTCTACTTCCATTCAATCTATATATGTATCGCTTCTTGCTTCTGCTATGAGTACAAATGCGCCTGATGTTAAAAAGGTACAAGTGTTCATCGCTCCTTCGATGGAGCCACCTTTGTTGATGTCCCTTCCAGATGTTTCGCCTTTCCCAAAACCCATAGACATGGCAAACACTTTGGTGGTATCCACAGCGGTTTTCTCTTCCTCCTCTTCCTCCACACCTCTCACCTCATCTGTGGGGAGTTCACATCCCCTGATGAAGCAAAAGGTAGAGGGTATTTCTTCCAACAATGGAGAACACAAGAGGATCCCAACTTCTCCAAAAGGTGGTCCTACTCTGACTTGTTTTGTCCTAGTGAAAAACCCAGTCCTGGCTTCCCCTACATTAATCACCGCTCTCGAATCACTCGGTGAACCTAGAGGTGAATCTCGGGTGCAACCTTCTCTGTCCATTAAGGTAAAACATGGAATTCCTATAAAGTTCATGTTTAACTCTCTGGATGGAGTTCTATCCTTGTCGGTGATCTTTGTGAAATCACTGACCTTAGCTCCACAAGAGCTTAGTGGAAAGGACCTTGCGGGGCCCTCTTCCTTAGCCCTTGTTGTGGGAAGTTCAGATGCTCCTCCTCTTAACATTCCTCCACTGCATGATCACCCTCCTTCCTCGTATGATGATCTAGAGTGGGAGGCGGATGACCTCTTGGTTGATCAGTGTTAGGGGGAGGCATCTTCTTTATCTTTAGAATAGATTTGTGTGTTATGATGTGTTCCCCCGTGATCGTGCTTTTTGTTCTTAGATGACCCTTTTCACCCTTCTTGGTGCTTGGATATATGCATGGTTTTTGTGTTGTGAACCTTCTTCCATGTGTATCATCATTCTTCCATGTTTGTGATTGATTTTCGGAAAATTGGAGATGATGCAAAGCATTGGGGGAATTTAGGCTTCCCTTCCATGTTGACCCATTTTTTTAATTTTTACTTTATCTTCTATTGCATTCTTCACATGGTCTGATATAGTAGGGGGTTGATGAAAGTTCATTTTATATACTATTATTATACTTATATATTTATGAGCACTTATAACCCTTAAATATCAGGCTACCCCTGTGCCTTGTGTTTATGTTCTTTTCTCTTTTTCTCTTTTCCTTTATGTTTCTCTATTCTTTTCTTGAGTTGTCCCTCTTCTGTGTGACAATGCCTTTTCTTTAACACTTCAATTTTTAGAAAATGCATTCATTTCCAACAAATATTTTCTAAAGAATCTTCACAAACTTCTTTTCAAGAATTGTATTCTCGATTTGAAACCCTAATGGAATGTGTTTCCTTCATCATGGGTTCGTAAAAAAAGATCTTGAGAACCTTCCTCTAAGGTGGGAGAAGCTCCATCCTTCCCCTCAGGTGGTAGAATCTTCTTCCTTTTGAATTCCTTGATGAAGTGAACATATTTTAATAGGATTCCTTGATGATGAATTGATTCGAGAAAGAAACATCTCTTTCATACTTTTAAATAATGCATCCCTTGAGTGGAACCCTTTTCTTTTGAAGGGTTCTCAAGGGACCCCTTTAAAAGTTTTCCAACTTGTTGATAGTCCACATGATTTTTTTCTTATTCACCTGCATGGCCACTTTCAAACATGTTCTATTTCCGTGTAGACATGTTGCTTTATGGGTGCACCTATGAAGCCGCTTTCTGAATGTGCAGAGTCCCATTTCCTTGGGTTTCCTCTATGTGAGAGATCTTGGGGGATACCTCCCTATAGGTTTGTAGGTCTGTAGGGTGCTTCTTTTGAGCTTCTTCCATGTGAGAGATCTCGAGGATGGCTCCCTTGCAAGTCTGCAGGGCTATAGGAACTTTCTTTGGGTTTCCTCTGTGTGAGAGATCTTGGAGGACACCTTCCTTGTAGTTCTATGAGTTTGTGAGGTGGTTTACTAGGCATCCTTCATGTGAGAGACCTCCTTGCAGGTATGCGGGCCTGTAGGGTGCTTCTTCTTGGCTTACTCCATGTGAGAGATCTTGGGGATGGCTCCAGTGTAGGTCTTCTGGTCTATAGGGCACTTTCTTTGGGTTTCTTCCATGTGAGAGATCTAAGGGATACCTCCTTGTAGGTCTACGGGTCTATAGGACACTTTATTGGGTTTCCTTCATGTAAGAGATCTTAAAGGACACCTTCCTTATAGGTTTGTGGGTCTGTAGGGCACTTTCTCAGCTTCCTCCATGTGAGATATCTTTGGGGATGCTTCCTTGTAGGAATGTAGATCTATAAGGTGCTTTTCTAAGTATCCTTCATGTGAGAGATCTTGAAGGACACCTTCCTTGCAGGTCTATGGGCCTATGAGGTGCTTTCTTCTTTGGGCTTCCTTCATGTGAGAGATCCTGGGGGTCACCTCCTTGTAGGTCTGCGAGCTTGTAAGATACTTTCATTCTACAACTTCATAGTTTTGTGGGGCTATGAAGTCCTTTACTTTCCCTGCACTCTCAAGTTTTCTAGATCATGGTTTGCTTCCTCACTAGTTTAGGTATACATTTCTAACCCTACTACCTTTCTAATCTACTTTACCGAAGCACTCATCAGTATTTTTGCTTGCTAAAGTGGGGAAAAAATGTATAGGTGTGAATTTCCACCCCTTATGCAAGTTTCCCTTTTACATTTCCTCACCTTAGAAAACCAAATCCAAAGGCAAAATTCCACACCAGCCCATTTCCTTCATTCCACTTAGCATCTATCTTTCACATTAGTAGAATAATAACTATCAAGAATGCCCATGGGCCACATAGATGTTTGTGTGATGTGCTTACGTCCCTAACAGATTCGTGTGTCTAGAGCTGGCAGAGGTATTACACTTCTCATTAGGGTCAGTTTGTAACACCCCTCTTCAACCAATTGACCCAAATATGGTAATTTTTATCATCCCACCTTCAAAAAAACTCTTCCTTCATTCATTTTATCTTCTTCACAAGTTCAAGCAATCTCTCTTAGCATCCATCACTCCCAAGCAACACTTTGGAACTCCATAGCAACAACAACAACACTCCATCAACTCCATAGAGCAAGTGTGGAACAACACCATTGCAACAGGGGCTTAAGTCCTCTCTTTTTCTCTTCCATTATCTAGTGAGCTCTTGGTGGAGGTGGTAAGAATTTTCACTCCTCTCCTCTATGATTTGGTTGAGTAGCACATCACTATTTTGTAGTGTTTATTGTGTTCTTTACTATCTTTCCTCCTTTATCATAAATTTCTCTATCATTGCTATCTTGGCTGTCCGTGGAGGTGGAAATACCAAAATGGGGTTCTGACTAAGGCAAACCCCTATACAAACCCCCAAAAATTTTCCTTTCTTGTGTGTAGGTGGATGTGCATTTGGAGCTAGCTGTTGAATAGGCTCTTTTGTGAGATTATCTTTGTCACCCTAGCTTTAATATACTTGCTTTATCATATTCATTTGTATATCTCTTACTTTATAGTTCTATTTTTCTCCTTTAGAAATTATTAGCTAGCCTTCTAGCTTGTTTTCTAGCATTTCCCACTGTATTTTCGGTCCTCTAGTCGTATAGATGCCAATGCACCTGAGAGACGCCAGCGCGTCATGCTGTCATCCTAGAACTGCGCTTTTTTCCTTGGGTAGAGAGCTACTTAAGGTATAGTGTTGAACCTAAAAATTGGCTCACCTAGCCCTATTTTGAATTTTAGGTCTGTAGAGTGATTGAAGGGCCTTATAGTCCTCATCATTCTCGTCCCTCATTTTGAGACAACCCTTTAGAGTGAGGTAAGTTAGGGAAGCCTTCCGCTCTTAGCTCTCTGTGACCTAGCACCTTGAACGTGGTTGGTCTCTCTTATAGATGCATTCAAGAACAAAGAATATATTAATTAGGTATCAATTTTTGAGAGAGAAAGTTGTGGAGAATGAAGTAAATCTTGAATATGTAACTACAAAGGATTCGATTGTTGATATATTTAGTAATGATCTTCCTAAGTATACTTTTGAGTACCTTCGGGAGAAGTTGGGGGTTATTGTACCTCCATCTTTGAACTAAATGCATATGGAGATGCATCAGTAGTGGATCTATGGATTAATTCTTTGTCTAGACTAATGTTGGTCTCTACCTCTCAAGGGGAGTAGGTAGTGACATTGTTGCAATATGAAATCTATGGTGCAAAGGTTACTAAGTTGATTGGTGTGTACTTCTAAGGGGGGTATTCAGAGAAGTGGCAAGTTTCTTAGTTCTATGTCAAAGGGGAAGAATAATGCAAGATATCTTATCCTTTTCCATTGATGTCAAAGAGGGAGAGATAGAAGTCATGTGAAAAAATGCAAGTGAATTCATGGGAGAGAAAGAGAATTCATGTGAAAGAGGAAAGTATCAAGGTAGAGATAGTATAATAAGATAGATATGTAAGGGAGAGAAAAGAGAAAAGGATATAAATATGTTTAGAGATATTGTTCTTTGATGGTTTTCCACATCTTATGTTTCCTTCAATGAAAAAGGGGGAAATTTTTACAAGTATGAAGGTGTTGTCATTAATTTCAACAAGACTGTGTTGTAATTGATGATAGTTGTGTAGTGGTTGCGAAGAGATTGTTTCTTTGATTAGTTGCATTATGTTGTCATCGGTTAGGTTGTTGATGTTAAACTCTAGTGTTGCTTTGATAAGCTTCTATTTATGGTTTAGATGTTGAGGATATTGAGAAAATTGAGAAAATAAGGAAATGGGGTGTTGTAGAGGTATTTTGGTTTGCATAAGGTGTTCTAGTTTTTCTTCGTATTTATTCTAGGTTAAAGATCTCCTTGTGTGGTTCAGATATGTTGGATAGAGGTGTTCAAAGTTTCTATATATGAAAATTTGGCTTCTATATTGAAGGTAAGAGGAAGTTATATTCACTTGTGTGAACTAGTTTTGTAGTGTTGTTTACAAAGATGTCCAGGAGAAATGTTCTTGCTCCACATTTCTCCACAATTTCTCTCTAGTTCTCACAATTTTAAAGGTATGATGAGATTCATCTCTTGCATGTGTCAAGAGGATTTGTTGTTTGGTACTCCAGATGTTGGATTGTACCATTATTGTGTTTGGATGTGTAGTCTAAGTGTACTAGCTATGTGTATTATTAAGGTGTGAGTTATTGTGAAGGATTTTAATCGATTTCAAAAGGTTAGAGGAATCTTATATATCATGATGAAGCTTAGTATGTGGTTCACAAGTCATCCTTGGATTTGAGGAAGCATCTAATTCAAATTTTAATGGTGTTTTCATGGGTAATGACCAACCTGGTGTTTACACTACATTCAAAGATGTTCAAGTATTAATGAAGGCATAGCATGACATGTGAGTTAATCTGGGTCCTAGCCAAGTTTTTTCTTGGTCTACTTTTCATTCTTATCCATCATAGGGATGTTTAGTGTTGACCTAATTTGAATTTGTAAAGTGTAAGAAGAGTGTAGCTGACTTAAAGATATTTTCAAGTTGTGGATGGTATAAATGCAAGATGGTTTGATGTAAGGAAGTGTGTGGAATAGATTTGAGTGTTGTGATGTGAAATTAACTACAAAAGTGTGAATTGTAGTGTGAGCTTTAATGCAAGATTGTTGAATGTAGTGAGCTAAGGTATGTTGATTTATTGAAGACTACTAGTGTTGGTGGAGTTGTTGTGGTGGAATTTCTATTGCATTGATATAATGTTCTATGTGTAACTTTCTCTCTTCTTTCTTCTTTCTATTCTGACATTGAGCCTAAGTTGTGAGCCTTTCTGTATAGTGTGTCCTATTCTTCCAATGAGCCTCCTTGTATAGGTTTGGAATTACTTATATTGTGAGCTAATCCTCACCGTATTTTTTTTCTCATTGGGTTTTCCACATAAATTTGGTGTTCTCTTGTGTATGATGTTGGTTGTTTCAATTTGTGTTATCTACTTTTCATGTTTAAAAATTATAATAGATTAAGGGTTTAATGAATGTGTGTGGATTTGATTATTGTTGAGGGTTTTGATGTATTAATTTGGTACAACTGATTCACCCCCTATTAATTGTCTTGTCCATTCAAAAATTGAATTGCAAGGTCTCTTCACATCATGATTTATGTTCTTTGAATGCAAATGAAGTTGTGATAGGCCAAGAGGATGTGATAGTGATCCAATGGTAGAGATTATGAGGCAAATATTAATGGTGATAGTTTAAAGAAGATCAATCTAATGACAGTGTTTTAAAGATGTTAAGAATGAAGGATGATTAGAGGATTGTGGCGTAAAGATCAGAAATCGATGACCCAAGTTTGAAGTTGAATTCTCACAACATCTATGTTAGTGTGAACTAGGTTTTCAATTTGTAGCCAACATAGTGAACATAATTAATTGGCCTAACTACTCCAATGAAAATTTGATTGGTGATTTGATTTGCAAAGTGGTGGAATAGACTAAAAAGGAGATCAAGATCAAGATCATATCAATAAAGCAAGGGAATGCATTGATTGCATGTTTAGATTAGGTTTTTGTAGGTTTTCATGTTGAGTAAATTAAAATATATATAATTTAATGAAAAAGTGTGTGTGGCTTGATAAATGGGTGGCTTGTTGGAGAAGATAATGAGAAAAATCTAGTAGAGGTTCTATATAGGTATGTGAAAAGCTCAAGGAAATTATTGCAAGTCAAAGAAGTTATGTAAAAAGAAGACAATCATAATTTTCTTGAATATAGAGAGAGATGAGGTAGTGAGTTTATGTGTGAGCTCTTGAGGTGGATAGAGAATGCATTAATAGAAAAATGGAAAGGTAGAGAGGTGTTTGTGAATGAGTAGAACCCAAACAAATTCAAAGATATTTATCAAGGTTAATATTCATGTTGCAGAAAAGTGAGTCATAAAACAAACAAAAGTGGAGTATAGAGAATTGTGTTGCATAGATGACAACAAAGAATTGAGCAGTTGAAAATAGGGTTGCAACATTAAACTGTGTTCAATAAAACAAATTTTTATTATTTTATTGTAAATTTTATTGGTGGGTTCAATCAGATAACTAGGTAGGTGCTCAGTGTAGGGAGTTGGTGCTTCCTTGGAGTGGGTGCTCCTAAAACAAGAGGATTGGTGTCTCCTTAGGGTTGACGCCCTTAAATATTTTACTTAAAAGATATTCATTATGAGGTTGGATTAGGATAGTAGATCCCAGCCGCCATTCTCAACATATTTGTTTTCCCATCTTAGGATTTCCACATATATCTTGAGTTATGAGTTATTGTGTTTACATGATTATTTCTCTACATAGTTCAATCTTCACTAAAGGGATTAAAATGAATAATTATTTTAAAGTGTTAAGGGATAAATTTTTGATGATCTACTGATTCACCCCCCTCTCAATAGATTTTTGTGTTCCAATAATTGGTTTCAAAGCCCCAGTTCCCTAAGAGAAGCTTAATCAGCTCAGGTAGATCTTAGACAAGTGAACACTATGGCTAGTCCAGAGGGTTCATCTACAAATAGTGCACATCGATTTGATGGATCAAGTTATCATTTCTAGAGCATTATGATGGAGACATATTTGGAATCCTTAGGGTTTGATGTGTGTATGTATATTAAGAAAGGATATACACCTCTAACTACTACTCTTACTAATGTTGTAGAAAAGAAAGACTGTGAGAAGAATACAAAGGCAAAGCATGCTATTCTTTGTGGTTTTCCTAGCTCAATTTTTTTCAAAGTGATGCATTTCAGTACTGCACATGATATTTGGAACACGTTGAAAGGAATCTATGAAAGAGATGATAAAGTGAAGTTGGAAAAGCTACAAATTCTTAGAGCCAAGTTTGAAGGTCTGAAGATGAGTGAAGAAGAAAAGACTACAAATTATCTTCTTAGGGTTGATGAAATAGTAAAATAAATCAGAGGGTTTAGAGAAGAAGGGAAAGACACATTCATTGTTCAAAAGGTCTTAAAATCTATGTGTTCCAAATATGACTCCAAGATATATGCAACAGAGGAAGCAAGAGAACTAGATAAACTTACACTTGATGAACTACATTGCATATTCATTGCATATAAAATGAGGATGGGGAATGTAGATTCATCCAAAAGAGAAGTTCCTTTCAAGGCTACCAGAGAAGCTTGAAGTATCTAGGAAGGACAAGGAAGAAGCCTCCACATTTGAACTTGAAGAGACTAATGAGGAAGAAGAAAACTTCATCAAAAGATTAAGAAGAGGCTTTGGAAAGTATAGAGGTAAGTTACCCTTCAAGTTCTTTAATTATGGTAAAGTAGGTCATTTTTTTTCTAAATGTCCCTACAAGAAGTAGGTAGTAAAAAGAAGAAACCCTACTTTCATAAGAAGAATAATTTTATGAAGAAGAACAGGGGTTTGTAAGTTCAAGATGAGAGTGATACATTTGATGCAAGTGATAGTTCATATGATGAACAAGATTGTGTATTTTTAGTTGAGGAAAATGAATTTCTTTTCATGGAAAATGAGTCTTAAGAATAGAAGAATGGAAATGTTGAAGATCTTGGTGAAGGAGGTGGAGAAGAAGGAGAAGTTTGGTGCAGGGGCACCCATAGGTCTATTATGCCTCGAAGGGTCAAAAATTGGAATTTTGTTTTGGTTTGTGTTTTTTTCATGTAATAAGGTGTTTCTAGACCATTTCATGTTAGTTGGGGTCTAGGTTGAGTTCTTACGTGCAAGGTATTGTACAAATGCAAAAGTTGTCAAAGTTGCATAATGTTGTCAAGCAATTTTTTTGCACTTTTTGTCATAAATGGATATAATGATGTTTTGTTACTCCATAATTTGAAATGTGGTTGGATACTATTGGAACATGTTTTTACATGCTTAAAAATCTTTGTATCATTGAAAATGGGGTTGATTGTTGAAGTTTTGGAGTTGAAGCAATAAAAATACTTCTATTTTCTGCATTTTCGAACATTTCCTGCTTCTATCTTGTGCGGTACAGATATCTACGACCATGTACTAGTTTGAAACAAATTAGGGATGAAATTATAGTGAATATACTTTCCATTTATTTTTGTTTCATGTGATTTCATTAGGATATAAGGAATTTGTGCTCGTTTCTTTCCTAACTGCTCAAAACCCTAGGTAGGGTAACCAATTATTGATAAAAATGCTTAACTCTCCATTCCACTGGTAGAAACGCTTCAAAATCGGTGGAATGGACTGTTTTGACATGTATTTTAATGTTCCAAAGTTGTAGAGGCAGGGGATGATGTTTGTATGTGTGAAGATTCTTTGATGGTTTGATATCTCCATGAATTAGACCTAAGAACCCTAGAGACTTGGAGAATTTTTTGTAAGACTATTCTAGGATGATCTATGAGGAGGGAGTAGTCCACTGAGGCCATGAGTGATGTTTTGGAAGTTTTGGAATAGGATCAAAGACCCTAGAGTCCAAAAATCCAATTTTTACCAAGCCTAATTACCCCATTAGGCCTAGCAAGAAAGAGGATAGTAAGATTTTTGAACCTTTCCATATAAAGAAACCCTACCTCATTTTTGGATATGTATAAAATTTTTCAAAAGAGTATCTCAAATGTGCCTCACTTTTTGAAGATCAGGTTGGCTTCAAAAGTTGTGTTCAAAAATGCCTCTTTGAAAGGCTACAAGGATCAATAACAGTTTGGGAAGTAAAGCCAATAGATTAATGACTAAGGGATCTTGTGAGTGGTTGTTTTAGTGTGTTGGATCATTGTATACCCCTAATATACATCAAATTGGTATTAGAGAATAGGTTGGTATGAAGAGGGAAAATTTGAAGTGAAGAGAAACAAGGAACCCTCCAAAAGGGAATCCAGTCACCAGAGAGGTGAATGAATTGAAGGAGAAAAATGTGAGATATGAGACAAATGAAGGAGTTGATAGAAGCCCATGAAGCTAGGATTGTTATAGTTGAAACAAGTTAGAAAAGAGGAGTGGTCATAGGAGACTTGAGTGACCAAGGAGAAGAAGAAGGAGAGGAGGAAAAATCCCAAGAAGGGTCCCAAGAAGAGTTGGATCTAGATGAATTAAGAATGGAAAAGCTATTGAAGGTAGGAAAAGGAGAAGGTACCAAGATAAAGATGGATTTACCAGTGTATGGAGGAAAATTGGATAGTTAAGAACTCCTAGATTGGATAGGAGCACTAAAAAACTATTTTGAATATGAAGATATACTAGAAGAAAAAAGAGTGAAGTTTTCCAAGAAAAAACTGAAGGGCCATGCCTTACTTTGGTGGGACTATGTACAAGATGATAGGAGAAAGAAGGGAAAATCCAAAATCACCTCTTGGGATATGATGGTTTCCAAACTCAAAGGAAAATTCCTAACTGGTGACTATGCCATTCAGTTATTCAGAAAGCTTCAAAACCTTAAGGAAAAAGATATTTATGTGAAGGAATATATAGAGGAGTTCTACAAATTGAGTACAACAACAAGACATGTAGAAGATGATGTGGAAAAAGTGGAAAGATATATCAATGGGTTGAGATACAACCTACAAGATGAACACAAACCCAAGAATAGTGGAAGAGTGCTATCAATTGGCCATAAGGGCTTAAGATAAGTTGAGGAGAAGGCAAGAAAAGAAAAGCAAGGGTAGAGAAATGAATTTTAGAGGAAGGGTATGTGCAGGATCATCATTGAAAAAACAAGCCCTTAAGTGGCGATGAAATTCATAAAAATTAGAGTTTAACAACTTGACATAAAAAATTGAATAAGTTATCTATATTATTTCAAAAATATGTAACAATAGAATCTATATAAAATTGAATGTAGTTTCTAAACTACTAGGTTTTTTTCTTTTAAATCTATTTGGTGAGAAATTTGAAATTTCAATGCAATAGCACTTAAATTTCAAGGAAGAAATAAGAAGTAGGTGTCTATCTGACCACCCTAACCACAATAAAATGATAATATTTTTTTATAAGATTTTAAATATAAGTAGAGGACTTATGTCCCGATGTGATGCATATTTTTTTATATTTTTTTCCCAAGTAAATAATTAATTATGATTTTTTTATTACAACTTTTAAAAAATATAAAAACTCGTATGACTGACCACCTTAACTTGGTCAAAACTTCATGAAATTCAACTTTTTTTAATCCTATAGTATGCAAAGCATAAAATGTGACACATGTTTTGGATTAAAAAAATGTGATACCATTTGAAAGCTATAGATGTTTTTCAATCAACCTATCAATCAAGACTTTAGTTGTAATTCAAATAGAAAATGAATAATAATTATTTATTAAATTCAAAGTAAAGCATAATTTATATTCGTGAAAAGTTGAGAATATCCTTTAAAAACCCTTTTCGTTTCATCAATTTTGGATTAAAAAAAAGCCATTAGCCACATACCCTACACATACCCATCATATCGCCACTTTTTGGCCCATCATAATCCTATACATAACCAGAAGAGGGATGTTTTCTGGTAGAGGGTAGTCCCAAAGATCTCAACGTGAAACAAGTAACAATCAAGAACATAATTCAGATTCAAGGGGAAACTTTAGAGGAAGAAGATCCAATAATAGGGGAAAATTTGGAGGCCAAAGAGGAGGATCAAGTGGATTAACTAGGAAATGCTATAAGTGCAATAAATTTGTAGGTTATCAAGCATGGAAATGTACTAAAAATCAGTCCACCACTTCATTTGGAGGAGAAACAAGAAATCAGTTTGTACAAGGAGAGGATAGTGAAAGTGTGAATTCTCCATCACATAATGTTGATCTAGAAGTTGGTGAGTCTCTCATGGTGAGGGCTTTGATCAAAGTACTAGTGGAGAAGGAACCACCATAGAGAAAGTCACTTTCAGAATTACATGTAAGTTCCTAGGTAAATTTTGAAAAGTTGTGACTGATTCTTGTAGTACAGACAATTTTGTTTCTGCTAAAATGGTAGAAAATCTTAAATTGAAAAGGATTCCTCATGCCAATCCATACATGGGTATGTGCAAGATCATCATTGAAAAAACAGGCCCTTAAGTGGCAAAAAAATAGAAAAATCAGAGTTAGACAACTTGACTTAAAATTTTGAATAAGTTATCTATATTATTTCAAAAATATGTAAGATAGAATCTGTAGCAAATTGAATGTAGTTTCCAAACTACTAGGTTTGTTTTTAAAAAAAGAAATCTATTTGGTGAAAATTTGAAATTTCAATGCAGTGGTACTTAAATTTTAGGGAAAAAATAAGAACTAGGTGTCTGTCTAACCACCTAACCACAATAAAATGATAATATTTTTTAATAATATTTTAGATATAAGTAGAGAACTCATATCCCGATGTGATGCATGTTTTTTGGTAATTTTATTCACGTAAATAATTAATTATGAATTTTTTATTACAACTTTTAAAAAATATTAATAACTTGTATGGCTGACCACCTTAACTTGGTTAAAACTTCATGAAATTCATTTTTTTTTAATCCTATAGTATGTGAAGCATAGAATGCGACGCATGTTTTGGATTCAAAAAATATGATACCCTTTGAAAGCTATAGATTTTTTTCAATCAGTCTATCAATCAAGACTTTAGTCATAATTTGAATAGAAAATGAATAATAATTACTTATTAAATTCAAAGTAAAGCATAATTTATATTGGTGGAAAGATGAGAATATCCTTTAAAAACCCTTTTCATTTCATCAATTTTGGGTAAAAAAAAAGTCGTCAGCCACATACCCATCATATTGCAACTTTTTGGCCTATCATGATCTTGCACATACCCACATAGTCTCTTGTCTTAACAAAGGGTAGAAAGTAGTTGTGACTGAACAAAGTTGGGTATATTTTCACATAGGGGGATATAACGATAAAGTCTTGTGTGACATAATCCCAATGGATGTTTTCCATTTCCTTTTGGGTAGGCCTTGGCAATATGATAGAAAGGCAAACCATGATGGTAGGAAAAAAACATATTCCATACAAAAGGGTGGGATTTCTTACACCCTCACACCATTGAAGGATGAGAGCCAAGATTCCCAAGTAGGGTCTAGTGTGATGTTGGTCATTGAGGAGTTCCTAAAGACCATGGAAGAGGCGAATGTGGGTTTTTCCATCATAGTAAAGCCTAGGTCTGTAATGGAAGCAAAAAAGAAAGAAGAGTTTCCTTTGGAGATCAAACCCTTGCTTAAAAAATATGTCGATATAGTAGTGGATGAGATTCCCAACACCTGGCCACCTATGAGAAACATTAGCCATCACATTGATTTCATTCTAGGGGATAGTTTACCTAACAAAGCTACTAATAAGATGACCCCACAACAAAATGAAGAGATAACTAGGCAAGTTCAGGAGCTACTTGACAAGAGGTTGATTAGAGATCTAGTTTGAGTCTTTGTTTGGTTCCCACAATTCTAGCACCAAATAAAGGAGGTGAGTGGAGGATATGCACTAATTCCAAGGCCATCAACAAGATTACAATAAGGTATAGATTTCTCATTCCAAGAATTGAAGATTTAATGGATTGTTTGGGTGGTGCATGTTACTTTTCCAAAATTGATCTCAAGAGTGGTTACCACCAAATTATAAGGATCAGACTAGGTGATGAATGGAAAACAACCTTTAAGACAAATGAAAGGGTTGTATGAATGACTTGTAATGCCCTTTTGTTTATCAAATGCACCTAATACTTTCACGTAGTTAATGAATGAAGTGCTAAAACCTTTCATTGGTAAGTTTGTTGTGGTATATCTTGATGAAATTCTTGTTGTCAATAGTAATAAAGAAGAGAATTTGCAGCATTTGGATTTGGTTTTGAGAAGATTACATGAAGAGAAACTAATGATAAAATTGAAGAAATGTGAGTTCTTAAAAATAGAGTTGGTATATCTTGGTTTTGTGATCACCAATGGCACCTTGAAGATGGATCCAAGAAAGGTTGAGGCTATCCTAAGTTGGCTTATACCCAAATCAGTGGTTGAGGTAAGGAGATTCCATGGTTTGGCTAGTTTTTACATAAAATTTATAAAAGGTTTCAGTCATGTTTGTGCTCCTATGATTTATACTATTAAGGGTGATAAGAGGAGTAAGTTTGTTTGGTCTAGTGAGGTTGATTGGAGTTTTGAATATTTGAAAAAGAGGGTAGTTGAGTAGCCTATATTGTCTTTTCCTAGTTTTTATAAGGTCTTTACAATTGAATTTGATACAAGTGGGCATGCCATAGGTGTTGTGTTAAGTCAAGAAAGTAGGCCTATTGCATTCTTTAGTGAAAATTTGAATGAAGCCAAGAAAAGGTATTCTTCCTGTGACCTTGAAATGTATGAAATGGTGTAAGCATTAAAGAAATGGAGACATTATTTACTTTCTAAGGAGTTTATAGTGTACACTGATAATCATACACTCCAATTTTTGAATAGTCAAGATAAACTTAATCACAGGCATATTAAATGGGTTGAATATTTGCAAGGTTTTACTCTCACCATTAAGCATAAGAAAGGGAAATCTAATAAGCTAACAAATGAATTGAGTATAAGGGCTCTAATGGTGTAGGAAACTTAGTTAAAAGGCATGGGAGTTGATTCTTTGAAAGGTATGTATCTTGAGGATGTATATTTTAAAGAAATTTATGGAAGTTATAGGCAGCCTTGTAGCAACAATAATGAGAAATGGCTTGTTTTTTTTATCCAAGATGATTTTTTGTTCAAAGGGGCACAATTATGTATTCCTAAATGTTAAATGAGGGCTAAATTGATTAAAGAAAATCATAGTGGTAGCCTTTCAGGTCATTTTAGTCTTGAGAAGACCTTGGAGCAGTTGAAGAGGCACTACTATTGGTGAAAAATGCAAACTGATGTGAGGAACTTTGTTGAAAAGTGCACTATTTGTTAAAAGGATAAATGATGTAGTACTAATGTAGGCTTATACCAACCTCTTCTTATTATGAATAGGCCTTGGGAATCAATTAGTATGGATTTTGTGATGGGGTTGCCTAGAACATAAAGAGGTTTTGACTCGGTGTATGTTGTGGTGGACAGGTTTTCTAAGATGGCTCATTTTATACCTTGCAAAAGTACTAATGATGATTCATACATAGCAAGTCTATTCTTCGTAGAGGTGGCAAGAATTCATGGTTTTCCTCTTAGCATTGTTTCAAATAGGGATAGCAAGTTTGTTAGTCATTTTTGCAGTACCTTGTGGAAGAAACTTGGTACTAATTTTAGTTTCAGTTCTACCTATCACCCTCAAATTGATGGGAAGATTGAAGTGGTGAATAGGAGCCTTGGGAAACTCCTAAGATGTCTAAAAAAATAGCATTCAACACAATGGGATCTGGTTTTTCCTCAAGCAAAGTTTTCCTACAATGACTCGATGAATAAAAGTGTGGGAAAGAGTCCTTTTGAGTTTGTTTATGGTTTGCAGCCCAGGGGTGTGTTTGAATTGAGAGATGTCTATGGTATGGAAAGGAGGAGTGTTGAAGGTGAACAATTTGTTGTGGCTATGCAATAGATCCACCAACAAGTCAAGGACAATCTTCAAAGGAGTGTAGACAAGTACAAACATAATTTTGATCTAAAGAAGAGAGAGGTTCACTACAAGGTTGGAGATTTGGTTTTGGCTCATTTGAGGAAGAAAAGGTTTCCTAAGGGGTAGTATTCTAAACTACACATGAAGAAGATAGGGACATGTAAAGTGGTGCATAAATTTCAAGAGAATGTATATGAAATAGAGCTTCCTCTGGTGTTGCCATTTCTCCTATATTTTAATGTATCTGACCTTTAACCTTATAAAGGGGATGTTGTTGCAGGTGATAATATAGGTTCATTAGCTCTCTTAGATGAGGAATGGGTTAGATATCTACCACCAAGCCAACCTTTGGAGTTGGAATGCATTTTGGACAAAAAAGAACTCCATAAGACAACAAATAAGGTCTACTTCCAATATTTGGTAAAATGGTGAGGTCTTCCTATGGAAGATGCTTCTTGGATGACTAAGGATGACATTGTGAAGCATGGTTACATAGTTGTAGATATTTCCTCAAGTGGGACTTGAGCTTTCTTTCCCTTGGGAGTATGGTGTAGGGGCATCCACAAGTTTATTATGCGTCTAGGGGTCAAAACTTGGAATTTTGTTTTGGTTATGTTGTTTTCATGTAATAAGGTCTTTCTAGACAATTTCATGTTAGTTGGAGTCTAGGTTAAGTCCTTAGGTGCAAGGTAGTGTACAAATGCAAAAGTTGTCAAAGCTGCATAATGTTGTCAAGCAATTTTTTTGCACTTTTTGTCACAAATGGACATAATGATGTTTTGTTAGTCCATAATTTGAAATGTGGTTGGAGACCATTGGAAAAAATTTGTACATGTTTTAAAATCCTTGTATCATCAAAAAATGGGTTGGTTGTTGATGTTTTGGAGTTGAAGCAATAAAAATACTTTTGTTTTTTGTATTTTCCTATGTTTCATGTTGCTATATACATCTATATGACCCTATACTGGTCTAAAATCAATTGGGGATGAAAGTACAATGAATCTACTTTTGATTTCTTTTTGTTGCATGCAATTTTATTAGGAAATATGGAAGTTGTGCTCGTTTCTTTCTTGATTGTTCGAAACCCTAGGTACCTGGTAACCAATGATCAATAAAAATGCTTAACTCTCCATTCCACCAGTAGAAGCCCTTCAAACTTGGTGGAATGGGATGTTGACATGTATTTTAATGTTCCAACGTTGCAAAGGTAGGAGAGGATTTTTTCACATGTGAAGATGTGTTGGTGTAATTAAATGTCTTGTACCTTGTCCTAGGTCATGATTACACCTTAGTTAAGTTTACTTATGGACCACATAGGAGGTTGTTGGAGATTTTCCACTTTTGGTGGACTTGACATGTCATTACCACATCACTTCCAGCTTTTGTGGACACATCATGTGATTATCTCTCCACCTTTTGTGGGTGATCCACCTTTTGTGGTGATTATCACATTATCTCTTTCCCACTTTAGGTGGAGTGATAGATTTTCATAGTTGTCTCATGTCATAAGATTACGACTCTTGTCATAATCTTATGCCCTTCTATGTTCTCACCTTGGCTATATAACCAAGGGGTCTCCTATGTACTATTAGCTCATTACATTCTATTTTATTGATAGAATACAGTTTATTCCTGTCATCTTATTTCTATCTCTCTTATTCTTGTGGTTTCTATTAGGCCTCTAGATCTTGGGTGGCTACCTTCATAGCCAATTATTACATGGTATCAGAGCTTTTAGAGTACCTTTAGTTAGTCTTTTGGAGATATTTTTGGAGGGTTCCATTTTTGGCCTTGTATTGTAGGTGCATTTTGGGAGCTTGTTGCATCAGATATGAGCTTGCCACTACGTTTGAAGTGTCTGAGATAGTCAAATTTTCCTTTTGTTTCATCTTAGTTGGACATCGGAGGCCAAATCTGCAAAGGGTTGAAGATTGGAGGTGGTTGCTAGATCCAGGAGCTAGCTTCCACTTTGGAGCATTTTCAGCCAAAAAGGACCTCGCCATCATGCTCAGAAGGGCCAAAAACCCTAAGATCGACTGCCAATTCGTCCAAATTGGAGCAAGTTGTCTATCGAGGCAAAAAAAAATTGCTAACTGAGTTGTAGGGCCCAGCCATTATGACAGTCGATATGAATTTTTAATTTTTGAATTTTTTTTAATATCTAAATATTTTTTAAGAAAATAATATATATATATATATATATATATATATATATATATATATATATATATATATATATATATATATATATATATATATATATATATTGTATTTGACTTTTATTTTATTGAAAAGTTGTATTTTATAAAAATTAAAAAAAAAACATAAAAAATAAAAATAAAAAGTCTGAGCAGGGTACGCAGAGTACCCTACCTGCATCTAGTACCAAAGGGTATTGTTTGTACCAAGTGGGCCCCGTAGTCAGCCACGTGGCCTACGGCCATGGCCACCGCGGACCCACACGTCCCCTCCAGCGGCCACTGGCGGCAGCAAAACTACCGACAAGCGGCCAGTTTTAATTCCCGGTAGGGAGATTCTAGCCATAGAATATTCTGACAGCATATTCCGAGATTCTGTCGACAAAAGAATATTCTGGTGGCGATTGGACTGACACGACCGTAGGCGACCATGATGGTCAAACGACCATCAAATTTAACCCTCTACAGCTTGCGACAGCTAGGAAACCATCAAATTTCTGTCGTAAAGTGATGATGTCAACACTGCGTCATCCTGCTTTTTGAAAATTTGGACCCCCTCTCCATTGAGCTTTTTGATTTTGCAGTTCAACTTCAGAGGCTCATATCTTGGTCATTTTGAGGCCTTTTTTGGTGATTTTTTTTTTTATTTGGGCTAATTTTTCATGTACATCGCAGTGGTGCAATTAATTTCTAATTTTGGTGCACGAAGTTTCTAGAAAATTGGATTTCTCATAGGTATTGCTCAATTGTCACAGTTTTTGCAACTTTTGGGGCTTCGTTCAAGCTCATACCAATTCCTTTTTAGGTGCCATTTTTTTTTAAAGTGCATTATTTTTTCTTAACTTCACAGTGGTGCTATCATTTTGTAGTGATTGTGATCAGAAATTGTACTTTTAGCACTTGGTCATTTTTGGCCTGTTTTGGCATTTGTAAAGATAAGATCTCAGTTTGATCTTTTGTATCAGTCATTTGAGTCTATTGTAGCCTACTAAAGACTGTTGTAAAAAATTGAAAATCATAAGCCCACTTTGTTTGGCTTGCAAGTGGCCATTGTACACGCACTAATTATAAAGTGTCAAATCATCCTTTTGGGGGGGTTCTTTGATTGAGTGAATTTGGGGGGGTGTCTTGAGTGATTGTGAATCTCTCTCTATCTTGTTCTCTTTCATTTTTCTGCTATGGGTTCTCCTAAGTTTCCCTTGTTAACTCCACATAACTATACTTCTTGGAAAATTGATGCTTGGAGTAAGTTAATGGAAAAAGGATTAACTCATTATATTGATGGAACTGTTGTTGCACCATCTGATCCTTAAGCTAATCTTGTTGCTCATTTGGATTGGCTCACTAAAAATACTATGGCTCTTGGAACATTAAGGAAATATGTATCAAAAGATCTTATCTTTCAAATTGATAAGTGTAAAACAATTAAAGAAGCTTGGGAAAAGTTTGGTCAATTGTATGGCCAAGTTGATGAGATTAGAGGTTATCAGCTTGACAATGATCTCACAATGTTAGATCCCAAGAGTTTTGATACAATCCAAGACTATGTCACTAAGGCAAATGAGCTAAGAGCACAGCTTAAGGATTGTGGCATTGATAAGAAGGATGCACAGTTGGTCTACAATTTGTTGGGAAAACTTCCATCAGAATATGCAACATTTGTTTCTAGCTTCCAAACCCATCGCTTGACAGTAGGTAGTTCTTTCACTATGCCATCATTTGATGCTTTTACAGAAATGTTGATCTTAGAACAAGCAAAGTTGGTAAGCATGGGGATTCTCAAGTCTTCAAATTCCAAGGCTTTGATGGCTAATCAAGGGAATCAAGGGACTCAAGGAAAGGGTTCCAATAAGAAGCAGAAGCAATCTTCACCAAAGCCACAAGGAGAGAACCAACAGTCTACTCCTCCACAACAAAGCTCAACTTCATCTTCAAAGAAGTACAACAATTCAAGCAAGAGGGAGCAACCAACATGTGCATATTGCAAAAAATTTGGTCATGAGGAGCATCATTGTCATGTTAAGCAAATTGATGAGTTGAAAAACATCCTTAAGAAGAATAACATCAACACAGGGAACTTTGAGCAGATTTCAGAGACTTCTTACATTTTGAGGGTTCTTCCTTCTTCACTTGTGGATTAGGGAGACTTCATTCATGCACCTTTGGTATTGTTTCTTCCTAAGGGGAGAAATGTTGTTCGACAGTTTTGGAGCAGCTTCTTCATTCCTTCTCGAGCATCTTCCATGGGTGATCATTGTACATTGAGGGGGGGCTACCTTGTCTCTCTTCTTCTCTTGTATGGGGGGGAATTTTTCCTGACATGGGGTTTTATCCTTCTCATGCTATGTTCATAGGCTTGTATTTCATCTCTCTTTTGGGGGGGAGTTTTTTCCCATGTGGTTTTCTCCCTTTCTCCGCTTTATGAGATATTTCATTTCATTTGTACATGGGTACCTAATATGGCCTAGTAGCTGGGACCCATCTTGCATTATTTGCATTTGTGTACATTCTCTCTAAGTTGCACTTAAGGGGGGGTGTTGGTGTAATTAAATGTCTTGTACCTTGTCTTAGGTCATGATTACACCTTAGTTACGTTTACTTAGGGACCACATAGGAGGTTGTTGGAGATTTTCCACTTTTGGTGGACTTGACATGTCATTACCACATCACTTCCACCTTTTGTAGACACATCATGTGATTATCTCTCCACCTTTTGTGGTGATTATCACATTATCTCTTTCCAACTTTAGGTGGAGTGATAGCTTTTCATAGTTGTCTCATGTCATAATATTATGAAACTTGTCATAATCTTATGCCCTTCTATGTTCTCACCTTGGCTATATAACCAAGGGGTCTCCTATGTACTATTAGCTCATTACATTCTATTCTATTGACATAATACAGTTTATTCTTGTCATCTTATTTCTATCTCTCTTATTCTTGTGCTTTCTATTAGGCCTCTAGATCTTGGGTGGCTACCTTCATAGCCAATTCTTACAAGATGATTTGATGGTCTAATATCTTCATGTATCAAACCTAGGAACCCTACCTACTTGGAGAATTTGTTGTAAGGCTATTGTAGGATGATCTATGAGGAGGGACTAGTCTATTGATGCCATAAGTGATGTGTTGGAAGTGTTGGAATAGGAGCAGAAACCCTAGAGCCCAAAAATCCAATTGTTACCAAGCCTAATTGCACCATTAGGCTTAACAAGAAAGAGGATAGTCAAATTTTTGAATCTTTATGTACAAAGAAACCCTACCTAATTTTTGGATATGTGTAAGAACAAAAAGGGTATCTCAAATGGGCCTCCCTTTCTGAAGATCAGGTCGACTCCAAAAGTTTTCTTCAAAAATCCCTCTTTGAAAGGCTACAAGGATTAATGGTAGTTTGCGAAGGAAAGCCAATAGATTAATGACTAAGGGCTCTTGTGAGTGGTTTTTTGAGTGTGTTGTATCATTGTATACCCTTGATCTATATCAAAGTTGACCTTGAAGGATAACTCATTTGTGCCTTAAAAGAGATTCATGACCTAAGTGAGGAAGTTAATAATATAAAAAGGAGAATAATCATCAGAAAAAACTTGCACAAAAGGAGATTAAGAAGCTTACCAAAAATCTTGAAGCATCTAATCAAATGGTAGTGAGCTTGAAGTGACAAGTAGAGGAAGCAAAAGAATTGAATATGTAGTTAAGTCTATACTTTAGTTTGAGGTTGACAAATGTATGCAGCTAGAGGAAAAAATAGTTGCCATAAAAGAAAATATTTAGAAAAGGATAGAGAACAAATAGAAAAAGGCCTGAAGCTGAAGGGAGGCTTAGAGATTCTTGATAAATTAATAATCACACAAATACATTCTAACATAGAAAAATATGGTTTAGGTCTTGAGAAAGGAAAGAGTACTTTTACTAGTGTATCTACAAAATTGTATGAGAGATTTAGAGAAAAAGAAAAGTCTAGTATAGATGATGATGAAGCCTATAAGGAGAACACATTTGAAGAGGAGAAGAATATTGTTGAGATAAAGACTGTTGATGAAGAGAAGCCTATTACAAAAAACAAGAACAACAAATTAGTTCTTGATCATCAAAATGAGAAGCAAAACATAAGGAGAATTAACGTTGATGGATTCATAAAGGTTAGAAATTTGAGGAAGCCAAAACAAAGAAGATCCCCTCATCTTACTCAAGGAAACACTATTATTAGGTACTCTTCATACTTCTATAGTTACTGAACATTTAATTGTAATCAATTTGGTCATAGAGCTAGGGATTGTAAAATTGTTCGTAATAGGAGTACAAATTTTGCTAGCACATATCCATTTACTCCTTTAGTTGATATAAATGTAATATGCTACAATTGTAATAACTTTCATCATATAGATAAGAATTGTAGAAAAAAATTCATAAGACCAAATGTATAGAATGGGGAAAAGAAAAACACACCTCCAAAAGTAAACAAAGAGTCTAAAGTCTCTAAAAATGAGGAAGAGAAGGTAGAGAAGAAACCTAAGAAGGTGTGGAAAGAAAAAGAGAAGATTCCTACTCAATCAATGATTGCACAAACAACACTTCATGTGAAGAAGAAAAATCTATGGGTAATTGAAAGTGTATGTTCAAAACATATGACTAATGACAAGATAAAATTCATCCAACTCAAAGAGAGTAAGGAAGGATCAATCAATTTAGGTGACAAAATTGCTATAAAAATTTATGATAAAGGAGCAATCAACATAGAAGGTAAATTCCCTACAAAAGTTCTCTATGTTGAAGGTTTGAAACACAATCTGCTGAATGTAAGTTAGATGTGTGATAATGGTTATAAGGTCGCATTTAATTTAGAAGATTGCAAAATAAGGAAAAGTGGAAAAATAATTGCAGAAAGAGTAAGAATTGAAAGTTATATCCATAATCTCGATGACAAAAAAGGTTAGAACTATCTAATAGGACACATAGATGAGAGTTGGTTGTGGCATAGGAGAATGGGGCATTCCAATTTTGACAATTTGGTGAAAGTGAGCTCAAAAGGACTGGTAAGATACATTCCTAAGATAAATAATCCTGCAAACACCACCTACAGAGAATGTGAAATAGGCAAGCTAACCGGGTTTAAATTTCAAACAAAATAATACTCAACTACAAAGCCATTGAAACTAGTTCATATAGATTTTTGTGGTCCTACAAAGAAAAGAGGATTGAAAGGTGAAAGATATTTCATGTTGTTGATTGATGAATATTCAAGGATGACATGGGTAACCTTTCTAAAGGACAAGTCAAAAGCATTTGAAAGATTCAATATATTTAGAGCCATGCTTGAAAATGAGATTGACAAAAGAATTAGATGTCTAAGATCAGATAGAGATGGAGAATTCACATCGAATGAATTCATTGAATATTTTGAGAAGCATGGAATGAAAAGATAATATTTTGCTTCAAGAACTCCACAAAAAAATGTAGTTGAGAGAAAGAATAGAATAGTTAAGGATATGGCTGAAACAATGTTGAATGATGCCAAGTTACCAGATGTATATTGGAGGGAGACAATTCATATTGTAGTTTATATTTTGAAGAGTTCAAATTAAATTAAATAGTGACAAGACTCCCTATGAGCTGTGGTATGGTAAGCCAGGATCTATCAAGTATTTCAAAGTGTTTGGTAGCAAGTGCTACATCAAAAGAGAAGAAGATAATTTGGGAAGATTTGATTCTAGATGTGATGAAGGAATATTCCTTGTATATTCCACCCAAATAAAAGCTTACAAATGTTATAACAAAAGGATGCACAAGATTTTAGAAAATATCAGTGTCAAGATTGATGAAGAATTGAAACATGTTAAGTATGTCATAGATAACTTTGAAGATGAATTATATTGTGAAGAAGAGGTTGTTGATGAAGAGCCAAAAGAAGAGAATGAAGAAGCTCCTAGAAAATATGCTCAAAAGGATTATCTTGCAAATTAGATAATTGGAAACAAAAATGAAGGTGTTTAGACAAGGAGAAGAATTGCAAAGAACAAGGAACAAGTAAACTTTGCTCTTCTATCATGGATTGAACCTAAAAGTTATGTTGAAGCCAACAAGGATGGGAGCTAGATAAAATCCATGGAAGAGGAGTTGAATAAGAATTAGAAGAAAAAGACATGGGAATTAGTTCCTAGACCCCCAAGAAAAAATGTGATAGGCACTAAATGGGTGTTTAGAAATAAAATCAATGAAGATGGAGTTGTAGTAAGGAACAACAAAAGATTGGTATGCAAGGGGTATGCACAAGTTGAAGGGATAGACTTTGAAGAAATATTTGTAGTTTTTGCAAGGTTGGAACCTATAAGAATGTTTCCTGTATTTTTAGTTTATAAAGGATTTAAAGTCTATCAAATGGATGTAAAATATACTTTTCTAATCGAAACCTTGAAGATGAAGTATACATAGAATAGATAGAAGGTTTTTAGTTATCAAAAGAAGAAAATTATGTTTGCAGACTATGGAAATCCTTATATGGTCTAAAATGAGCACTGAGGGCATGGTATTCAAGGTTAGACCAGTATCTACTACAAATGGGATTCAAGAAAGGATGTGCAGATAGCAATTTGTACATCAAATCTAAAGGTGAACACATGATTATTGTTGTTGTATATGTAGATGACATCATATTTGGTGGTAGTGATGATAATCTTGATATGTAAATAATTTTTTGTCCAAATGCAAGATGAATTTGAGATGTCAATGCTATGAGAACTATCATTTTTCCTTGGTTTACAAATTGAACAAATTGATTATGGGATATTCATATCTCAAACTAAGTATGCTAAGAAAATTCTTAAGAAGTTTGGAATGGAGGATAGCAGACCAAATAGTACCCATGAGCAAGTCATATGAGTCCCATGATGAGAATTAGACAATTTATAGGTCAATAATTGGAAGCTTGTTGTATTTAATTGCATCAAGACCTGACATAATGCAAGCTATGTGTATGGTGGCAAGATTTTAGGCTGCTCCTAAGGAGTCTCATGCCAACATAGTAAAAATAATTTTTAGATACATCAAAAGTCCTATTGACTATGGGTTGTGGTATCCCAAGAGCAAATATTTCACTCCAACTACATATACAAATGTTGATTGGGTAGGAAGTGTGGATGATAGATGAAACACTAGTGGTGGTTCCTTTTTCTTGGGAGACAAACTTGTTTCCTAAATGAGAAAAAAGAAAAATTAGTCACTCTTTCTACAAAAAAATCATAGTATGTAGCAACCACAACATATTGTACTAAGGTTTTATGGATGAAGCAGACACTCAAAGACATCAAGGTTGAGTACAAAAAACCTATCTCTATTTTTTGTGACAATTTAAGTGCAATAAACATCTCAAAGAATCCAGTGATGCAATCTATAAAAAAGAACATATCAATCAAGTATCACTTCATAAGAGAGAAGGTATCAAATCAAGAAGTCACCATTGAATACGTTTCTACCAAAGATCATGTGGTAGACATATTCACAAAGCCTCTTCCCAAGTAACAATTTGAATATCTAAGAAAAAATTGAGTAATTGCTCCCACATCATCTCACTACATTCTAGTGATAGGGAATAGGTCTAGGGGGAGTTTCATAGATATTTCATTCATTCCTGGAAATAAAGAGAGATATCAAATCAGGTGAACTTGATTTTACAAATTTCTAACGACTTGATGATTGCAAATTTATTAACTTTTTTTTTTGAATGGTTGGTCAAAGGGGGAGCAAGGTTCCTTTTCCATTGCTAAGGGGGATTTTATAAATGGTTAAATGCATGGTGTGACCCTTTTCCATTGATGTCAAAGGGAGAGAATTTTTGAAAATTCTCATGTAATTGAGCATGAAGAAGTTTAGAAAAATGCTTTGATGAGAGATATGTCCAAGGGGGAGTTATTTTGTATGTGCACTCATGATTAGTTTTATTATAATTGGTACAAAGAAATTTAATTGGTATATAGTGGTTCCAATTCGTATCAAACCATTATTAATTGGTATAGAAAAATTTAGTTGATTGGTGCAGTTTTGGTTCAGTTAGTATAGTGCATGAATTAGGGAATTTCGAATTGGTACATAGTATTTTGAGAATTTTTATTTTCCATCAATGATACAAAGGGGGAGATTGTTGGCATAATATTGGCATTGATGTCAAAAGGTGTCATTGATTTCAAAGCTAAGATCAGTGGATAAGGTTCTGGAAGAACAAGTGAAGTATGATGGAGAGATGAGCATGTTTTGCAAATTATTGCAAACTTGCTCAAATGTTGCAATATTGTCATGAAGTTGTTATCATGATATTGTAGAAGTCACTTCCAAATGTCAAAGATGTAAACTAAGGCCAAATTTGATATGGATTTTTTGAGGGCTTCTTAGAGGTGTTTATTGTAGATCTAAACAATGTGGGGTGTGATTAGATTATATTTATTTATGTCTTCTGGTCAAACTAGGTTTTTATAAACAACCCTAAGGTGTGGCAATCATGGCAATGAATAGTATTTATATTTTGGTGTTGACTATGTATAGGCGATTGAAGGTTGCTCAAGTCACATCCTAAGCCATTGGTGTCATCAAAATTACTAGCCCCTTTTCCTAGCGCTACTAGTTGGCTAAGTGCATTCATCATGTCAATCATTCAAATCATGTTTGGATGTCTTCCATGGCCTAGTGTTTGCATGATATGCGATGAAGGAGTTCAACAATCGAGATTGGAGCATGGAGATCAGATGACTACCACTCATTTCCTTTGCATCATGTTTTGAAGACTACCACGCCTTGTGCTTTGAGTGATATGTGATGGGATCAGATCGAGGACAAAGAAGAAGCAAAGGAAATCCAATAGTCATCACTTCAATGCTTCACATTACTATTGTGAAGCAAAAGGAAGGAAATCTATCTGTGATATGCGATTAGAGAAAGAGTTAGTGGAGTATGATGAAAGCATGGACAAATGGCATGCTATGATTGCATCACTTATGTTATTCACATTGTAGTTGTGAATATCATAGTGTTAGGCCTAAAAGTGGTACATTAAAAGGTAGTGATGAAGACATGGTGGGTCCCCTCTTCAAATGAGCGATGCAATGATAAGGTGGACACATGTTCAGTAACATATATGGTAGTTTTCTATTGTATTGTGAGGTTTCTTCACATCGTGATTTATTCTCTTTGCATGCAAATGAAGTTGTGATAGGAAAAGAGGATGCAATAATGATCCAATGGTAGAGATTATGAGGAAATGATCGACAATAATATTTTATGGTAGTGTTTTGAAGAAGGTGAGAATAAAGGATGATTGGAGGATTGTGGTGGGAATATTAGACATCAAAACCCCAAGTTTGAAGTTGAATTGTCACAACAACTATCTTAGTGTGAACTAGGTTTTGGGTTGGTATCCAACACAGTGAACAAAATTAATTGGCCCAACTGCTCCAATGACAATTTGATTGGCAATTTATTTTGCTAAACGGAAAAAAAGACTGCAAAGGAGATCAAGATCAGAATAAGATCAATCAAACAATGGAATGCATTAATTGCATGTCTGGATTAGGGTTTTTCAGGTTGCCATGTTTAGTAAATTAAATAAACTAGAATTTTATGAAAAGGTGTTCGTGGATCAATGAATGGTGGATTAATGGAGAAGATAATGAGAAAAATCTAGCAAAGGATCTGTACAAGTGTGTGAAAAGCATGAGGCAATTATTGTAGGTCGATGAAGGTATGCAAAAAGAAGACAATCAAAATTTTCCTAAATATAGAGGTGAGATAGTGAGTGTATGTGTGAGATCTTGAGCTAGATAGAGAATACAATAATAGAAAAAGGGAAAGGTGCAGAGGTACGTGTAAATGATTAGAACAAATAAAAATAAAGATCCTTATCACAGTTAACATGAGCAAGTTACAAAATAGTGAGAGTTGTAGAACATAGAGAGCTACAAGATAGAGAATTGTGTTGTAGAGAAGATATAACAAAGAATTGAGCAATTGCAAATAGGGTCACATGATTAAACTATGTTCAATAGAACAAATTGTAATTATTTTATTGTAAATCTGATTGGTGGGTGCCATCAGATAACTAGGTAGGTGCTTAGTTAGGGAGTTGGTGCTCCCTTGGAGTGGATGCTCCTAAAACTGGGGGATTAGTGTCTCCTTAGGATTGGTTCCCTTAAACAATGTACTGAGAAGATATTCATTATGAGTCTAGATTAGGACAATATATCCTAACAGCCATTCTCACTATGGTTTTTCCCATATTGGGTTTTCCACATATATCATGTGTTATGAGTTATTGTGTGTGCATGTTTTTTTCTCTGCATACTTAGTTCAATCTACAATAAAGGTATTAAATTGAATTAATTAGTTTAAAGTGTTAAGGTATAAATTTTTGATTATCTATTGATTCACCTCCTTCTTAATAGATTGTTTTGTGCCAATAATAACAAGATTTATCTATACAAATAATTTTTCTTTTAATGTTGTTTGATCCACATATTGGCAAGACATGTTAAAAAGGTGAATAAGGCTCCACAAGGGTACACAAGTCTAGGTTATGAAAAAGGTGTGCAACACCTTAGTAGTAAATGGGGTAAAAAATATACACTTCAATAGCTCCCGTTAGGAATTCATGGAAACAAAATGGGTGTCCATAATGTTTTATGAATAAAAGGAAGCGAGAAATTAATTGTTAATCATTGTGATTGCAATGTCTCCTAAAGGGATTTTTTATTTAAATCCCTTAATTGTGAGGAGTAAGTGAAGGATATAATATATTACCAACAACTTTATACAATACATTTATATGAAGGGGGTCACTCCACCCAACACCCACAAAACATAACAACAGATATCAACACAGAAGATGCAGGACAAAAATTCTAGGCATTCAATTTTCCTGCCTAGGAAGATATTATATCAAAGTTCAATTTTGGTAGAAAAACTTCCTATGGCCATAAATTTTGATCTAGGTGTTTGATTTGCTATTATAACATATTATTGGAAATATCTCGACAAGATAGATGAAATCAAAATTATCTAAAGAAAGTTTCATCCATTTTTTGAGTTGTTTTGAGAATTTTAAGGTTCCAAAACTGTATTTTGAAATTGTATTGGAGAGCTTTATCATGAAAAATAACTTTAATAAATCCTAAATGATACAAGAAATTGAGATTATTCATTTTCCATTAGATACATCTTTCAATTCTGCTCCTTGGGGTGAATTTTCACATCTGTATGAGACTATTTAGGTTAACTTACTAAAATAGTAAGTGACCATTTTTTACCTTTTCTAACTTTTGACTGCCTTACACCCCTTAAGTGCTATTGTGGGACTCAAAAAAAAAAAGAAAAAAGAAAAGGAATGAATTTTTTTGGGTGATGCAGGATTGTCCCTACACCACTTGATGCTCCTATATCAGACACCTAGGGTAATTTGAGAAGTGATCTTATCACTTCTCTAGTATTGGAGTAAAACAAAGATGGTCAACCTCTACCTTAGACAACCATGATGAATATTTAGTAATCATTCCCTTCAATTTATCTAGATATTCTTCATACTTCCTATTTCTTGTACTTCTTCCCACTCGGCTATCCAAGATTTCTTCTATCTCTTCCTTCTTTGAAGTGGGTGTTGGAATATTCCACTTCTCCTTTATTGGTCCATCCTCCATATCTCCTTCATGATACTCTATCAAATCAATAATTTGGAACACATGGGAAATGTTTATTCTATTTGGTAACTTTATCTAATAAGCATTTCTTGAATCATGCTTCTTCAAGATTTTACATGGTCCAAATTTTTTCATTTTCAACTTGTTATACATTCTCATTGGGAACCTTTCTTTCCTTAAGTGAACCATGAATTCATCTCCAAGCTGAAATTCCTTAAATCTCATCTTCTAATAAACATTACTCTTATTGATGTGATTTCTTACCTCTTCATGCAATTCCTTTAGGTGCTTTGCAAAGTCTTTTTCCTTGACACTAATTTTTTCTCCTTTTTCCATCTTCCTCAACTTAGAAACATTCCTCGGACTACTTCAAATATACAATCTGGAATGGGGATTTACAAATACTCCTATTGAGAAAATTGTTGTAAGAAAATTTTATTTGTGGTATAATAAAATCCCATCCCTTGGGCTTATCTCCTTCTAAGCATCTTTGCAAGTTGCCCAAACTCCTATCCACTACCTAGTTTTTTCCATCTGTTTGCGGATGGTGTACAAAACTAAAATTCAAATTTGTCTTCAACTTCTTCCACAAAGTCCTCTAGAAATAACCAACAAATTTGGCATCTATGTCTAAAACTATACTCTTTGGTAGGCCATGTAGTCTCACCACCTCTTTGAAAAACAACTCTCCAATGTGAAAAATGCTGGTCTTATGACACATAATGAAATGTGACATCTTTGAAAATCTATCAACCACCATAAATATTGAGTCATGTCCTCTTTGTGTCCTTGGTAAAATAGGAACAATGTGCATGATAATATCTTCACATGGCCTCTCTAGTATAGGTAATGGCTTATATAGCATAGTATTCTAACTTACTCCTTAGCCATTTGGCATACTCTACAACATTGTACAAAATTCCTCACATCTTGTTGTAATTGTGGCCATAAATAATTCTCACTAACAAGAGAAATCGTCTTATCTTGACCAAAATTCCCAACCAATCCTCTACTATGCTTCTCTTGATTATGTTATCTCTCATAAAACTCCTTGGAATGCATAGCTGGCTTTCTTTAAACAACATCCCATCTTGGATTATGAAATCCAACCATTTTTCCCTATCTAAAGTAATAGGTTCCAAACGAGCCTTCCAAGCTTTTGCAAAGTCTAGATCTTCAAGTTACAAACACTTGAGTTCATTGAACCCAACAACCTCTATTCTCATCCCTATCAACAAATTTTTTCTTCTAATTTATGCATCAACAAGTCTATTTGACCTCCACTCCTGTGCTTAAAAAAAAAAACTTTACAAAAGATCAACCCATTTCAAGTTCCTTTGATTTAACTTTCCTTGACTAGTAAGATACTACAAAGTTTGATGATCGGTATATAAAAAAAATATTTTGGCAACAAATAGTGTCTCCATTTCTTCAAATCCTAATCATAGACATAATATTTCCTTTTAGTATCATTCAAATTATAACTAAAATAGCCAATGGGCTTACCTTCTTGACTCAAAACAACTCCTATGGCACTACCTCTAGCATCACAATCTACCTAAAAGACCTTATTGAAATAAGGAAGTTCCAAAATAGGTTCCTATGTGAATTTCTTCTTCAACATATCAAAGCTCTTGGCTTCTCTTGTAGTCCACTTAAACTCCTTTCTATCCCCTCTCATTGTTTCAGTTAGGGGTGCACAAATACTACCAAAATTCTTAATAATTTTTTTGTCAAAACTTACTAGACCATGAAATGATCTTACCTCTATAGCACGCCTTGGTGTAGGGAATTCAATGATAGCCCTCACTTTTTTCTAAATCCATTTTAAGACCCTCAAGTGGGATAACAAATCCTAGATACACTAACTCTTTCTTCACAATTTAACTACATTTCTTTAAATTAATCAACAAATTATCCTCCCTTAGCTTCCCAAAAACTCTTCAGATATGCATCAGTTTTTCCTCCAATGCCTTATTGAAAAATAAAATATCATCCAAAATAAACAATAACAAATTTTCCTAAAAAATCTTTCAATGCCTCATTTATAAGCTAGATAAATGTGCTCAATGTGTTGGTTATCCAAGATGGCATGTCTAACCACTCATACAAGCTCTCTTTGGTCTTGAAGGCTTCCACTCATCTCCTCTTATATAGATCTGATGATACCCACTCTTCAAGTCGATCTTTGTGAAGTACTTGGCTCCACTAAAATAATCCATAAGGTCATCCATCCTTGGCAATAGAAATCTATATTTGATTGTAATCTTGTTAATGGATTGAGCATCCATACACATTCTCCATTATCCATATTTGTTTGGTGCTAGTACTGCAAGTACTGAACATTGACTCAAACTCTCTCAAATCAAATATTTTTTCAATAGGTCTTTATTTTGTCTATTTAGCTCCTCATTCTGTGCAAGAGTAATTCACTGAGCTGCCTTATTTAGAAAAAAATGGCTCTTGGTATTGAATCCATATGGTAACTAATCCTCCTCATTGGTGGAAAACCATTAGATACATTATCTAAAACAATGCCATGAAAATTCTCTAATATCTATTTGAGACTTCTACTCGTATATCCTTACCTTCTTCTTTATTAACTCTAGGAATCATTGTATAACACATATACTCATGCTTAATGCCATACAAAAATTTGCTACCATCAATTAAACAAATTGTGGCATTACTACATACCTTTTTATTCCACTTCCTTTAGGAGCTTCAGCTTGTGTCGAATTCCATCCTTTGTCAGGGAATATATGTTGGCATGTCCACCATGTACTGCATGTCGATCAATTTGCTATGGTCTCCCAAAAAACATATGAAAAGAATCCATAGGCATGATGTCACAAAATACATCACAATAATTCCTAATTTTGAACTTTACTAAGCATTGCTCATTGACTAAAGCTCCATGGTCCTTCTGTAGCCATGCAATTCGATATGGATATGGATGTGGATGTTTCCTTCTCTCCAACTATAAATTTTTAACCATCTCCTTGAAACACTATTATTAGTGGTACCACTATCAATGATAACATTACAAAATTTACCTTATATTTGCACCTTGTGCAAAATACACTTCCTTTGAACTAGAGCTTTCTCCTCATTTATCAAGACTCTCCTTGTGACAAGAACTTCTCCTCTTTCAAAATCTTTAGAATGCTCATATTCAACATCTTTATCTACACATGCAACTCATGTATGCCTTCAATTCTTCTATTTGTCCTTCCTTGATGTTGTGGACACTCGTATGCTCGATGTCTTTCTTCTCCACATTGGAAATAGGTTCCACAAAAGCCTCCTCTTCCATGGTTTTGTCCAAACCTTCCTCTTCATTTTTTATCACCATTATTTTTCTCATGAGGGTGGTAAGAATTATCTCCCTTCTTATTTTGGTCTTCATTTCATCCACCATATGATCTTTCACTATTTATGCCACCACAAACTCTTCCTCTTTTCTTGCTTTCAAATCTTCTATTCAACTTCTCTTCTACCTTTAGGGAAAATTGATAAGATATTTAATAGTAGCTATCCTAACCAAACTTAGCTCCTCTTGAATGCCTGGCTTCAACCCATTTATATAACAGGGTACCTTCTTCATGTTGGTCTCATAATGGAATGTTCTAATGATGACCCTATAAAACTCTTTTGTATACACTTTAAGAGACCTACCAACTTGTTTCAAACCTTGCATTCTTTTCAACAACTCTAATTCATAATCAACATGAATGACATCATATTTTTGCAAGATGCATTTAGGGTTTTTATTGCACGCCACCCTATCTAATCACATTTATGGAACCATAAATGAAATCAGGTTTATAAATAGTGGGGTTGGAATTTCATTTTCACCGACATTTTGGCAAGCCGTGAGCTCAAGTATATGGTTTGATTGTTGTATTTTGCATCCTCCCAAGTGCATTCTTTTATTGTTGTTCACCCATTGATTGAGGTATGATTGTGCCCCTTTAAAGTCATGGATTTATGTCACCATTTGGTGATTTCATGATTTCTAGTAAAATTTGAGTGTTGATATCATCTTTGGGGTATTTTAGAGGGTTTTAGTAGGATCTTGTTCGCCCTCGTAATTTCTTCCTACGGGCCTTGTTTCATTGGTTTTCAAAATTTTCTCTCGGAATTGCTTTTGTGTATTAAGCTTACAGACATTCCTGCATGGGGTTCCACTTTGATAGTACCATTTTTCTTGGCATCCCTAGCTCCAAACCTTTCATTGGGGAAAGTCTTGCAAATCCTTGGCCTGCAGGACTCCCTACCACATTTTAGGTTCAAAACTTACAAAGCCTTTGAACTTCAATGAATTTTAAAATTTTTAACTTTTTTACGAGAATTATTCATGTGAATTCTATTGTAGAATTCCCCCTGTGGAGTACCAGGTCTTGAATGCCAAAAGTTCGTACCCTTCAATTCCCACAAGACCATTCTCTACATAACAAAGATCAACTCGCAATGAAAATTCTATGTTTTGCTCCCACGAGAAACTTATGCAGACTTTCCTTTATGGAAATCACGTTGTAGGATTACGTAATGCAGATTCCGCCCTGCAGATTTTTGTTTGAGGAAATTCATCTCATCAGTGCCATACTCTTCGGCTTCTGCATTACCCATCCCCGCATTCCTCTGGCTTTCACATCCTTCATCCTCCCAAAATTAAAAAACCTACATCTAGCCAGAATTGGTCTGAATTTGATGATTTTGACATTTTCACTCACGCATTTGATAATTTTAAGGTGATATTTCATGCTTTAAGGCATGATTATGCGTAATTTATGCGGGAATTGATTGCATTTTCACATGGCCAATTTTCTTCTTACGTGTCGTTTTGTAGATTTTATGGAAGAGGTGGAAAAGGAAAAAAAGGGATCCAATATGAAGTTTGAATTCCATGGGGTCAAGGTGACTTTGAAGATCCCTTCCACTTGGGACAAAATTTTTGATATTGACCTTGGCGACATTGGCATTGATGAATTCAGAGAGCAGACCCTCAATGCTCCAAAGAATGAATTGTCTAGGAGGATTGGGTGAAGTGGGATTGCACAAGCAACAGGATTTCCACCTTCATTGATCAGCCCTGAATTAATTAATGCATGTAAAGAGTTGTACCATAAGGATTCCCGAATAATCATCACAACTGAGGGAAGAGTGGTAGAAGATTTTTTAAGCTCCCTCTATATCCAGAATATTTGGAATTCCTTTATTTTCACAAATGGAGGTAATAAGCAAGGATTATAAAAATAAAATTTTCAAGGTACCAACAACTGCCTGCAAGTGATCAACAAGAAATGGATGAAGACTCTGCGGGAAAGTGTGGGTAAACTATTGAAGAACCTATACAAAAGTGACTTCAATGAAGAAGTTAATGATTTGGTTACCCTATTGAGCAACATTGTAGGTTTGCCCATTACCTCTACATTCAAGGAGTGAATTTTTTTCTTTATTGAGGAAATTTTGAGAGGTCTCACTTGCAAAAGTAATCTTGGGACAAGCCCTGATGATTAATTGGTTTATTAATGTTACTTGTAGCTGCGATACATAAATTTCAAACATCGCTACAAAAGAGTGAACAATGCATTCACTATGCATATTGTTAGAATATTGCATGGAGATCTTAGTGCAAGAATGTCTTATTCTACAAAAAGATATTAATAAGAAATTTAGGTATTGGTTCATCCAATTCCCAAAGTTTACCTATTTTAGGATTGAAGGATTCTCTGGTGCACCTTATAAGCTACCAAAGTATTCAATGGGTAAGACTGTTTTGCTAGAACTAACTAGGAAATTGTGTGCCTCGCATTAGTTGTTGGAATCAATGTATAGAGTTGGGGTTCCATACTCCATGACTTTGGGAAGAGGATTGTATGTGTGTCCTTTAGCCCCATCCATGAAGCATTCAAATAATTAATTTTAGGAGTTTGGCTTCTTATTTCATACCACAAGAAGAAATGTGGACCCTTTGGGAAAAATGCAAAAGTAGGTTGGAAAGCAACATGCTCACCAGCTATACATTGAAGACTTTTTGGAAAATTGTGAGGATGATCAAGAAGTGAAGAAGAGAATGTACATGAGAGTATCCCTTGAGTTCATTAGGACTCTCAATATATATATATATATATATAGTGCCAAATTAGTTGAAAGAAGATGAGAATGTTCTCAACAAGGAAGCATACAATAAGGTGGCCAATTTACCTCTTCCATTACTAGACTGAATGGAGGAAGGAGAAGTCAATATTGATGTGATTAATTATCCAGTGCTAAGGAGAATGAAGAGATGGATTGGGGCACAAGTTGCACTTCTTGAAGAATAAAAGGTTGAACTCACAGATGGAAAGAAAGAAAGAGAAGAAGCACAAGACAGTGAGGATGATGAGAAGACAGATGATGAAGATATGGAAAGAACAAGCTCCACTAGAAAGGGTGCCCCATCTCCTTTAAATACAAGGGATAGAAAGAGGAAGGAAGTGCAAGAGAGATATCCAACTCAGAAGAAAAGAGTGTACAAGAGGTAAAGTGTGGAGGGTAGCAGGCCCACATCTAAAAAGGCTAAGAAGACTG
Organism: Sequoia sempervirens; assembly: GCA_007258455.2. NCBI lineage: Eukaryota > Viridiplantae > Streptophyta > Pinopsida > Cupressales > Cupressaceae > Sequoia > Sequoia sempervirens. The sequence continues at coordinate 139,432,257 of VDFB02105785.1, forward strand.
AAATGATAGTCATGGAGATGATCCAAGAAGAACCATCACCACTAGAGGATTCTTAGGTTCCCCCTTCTCCCACTCATCTACTTCCACCTGCATCACCTTCTATTCCACCTTCTTTTGTTTCCACTCAACCTCAGCCCATGCTTTCCTCTCTACCCTCCATTGACATCTTAGTTCATCTCACATCCTTTGCTCCCATCACTTTTTCCATTTTTGTATAATCCTCTCCTTCTTTTTCCACTTCCTCTCCTTCCTCTTTCACTCTTTCCATGCCCCAATTTACCATCTCTACTCTACCACCTACCATCTCTTCCATTCCACCTACCATTTATTCCCTTGCCTTACCTAAATCCTTCATGGATTATTTGAGGAATTTACCAAAATAAGTGTTTGAGGTTCTCCTATCCTTGAAAAATAAGCCTTTGATGGATTAGTTTGCCTCCACATTTCCCATTACTCCTTAGCCAGTGCTTGAGCCTCTAAAGATAAAGGGTATAGAAAGGATTTGGGAAGAGATGCAACAATAAGAAAGACAAAATCTTAAAGAAATGGTTGCATCAGAAGAAGTATCTATTGCATAGATAGTTGTTGTTGCACCAAAATATTGACCGGTTAATGCTCGATACAACCCCCAGAGTTAATGAATCCATGGGAGGTGGTTAAGCCATGTCAAAAACCCAAGTGCTATGTTGCACAACATAAGGAGACCAAGGGTGCACGCCTTGCAACAATCCCCCCAGTGTAAGTGAGATGTTTGAACCCATGACCCAGGATCTAATATCAATTATTGCACATATGATTATTTTTGTACCAAAAGATTGACATACTAATAATCGATACAACTACTGAAGTTAATGAATCCACAAGAGGTGGTTAAGAAATGACACAAAACTAAGTGCTATGTTGCACAAAATAAGGAGACCAAGGGAACACACCTTGCAATAGTATCATGATCTAATATGGCTAAGCATGATGAACATGCTACAAACTTGGGTGAGGGAATCAAGATCATCAAGCCTGAGGAGGATAATCCAAATGAGGAAAAAGATGAAGAACTCTTATAGGAGAAGAAAATAGAAGAATTTTGTGAGGATGAGCTACATGAAGATGACAAGGTAGAAGAAAGAACAATAGGAGTGTAGCTTGAAGAAGAAATGCCTGAAGAAGAAAATGATGATAAATGAAAAGATAAGGTTGTTAAAGAAGAAGAGAGTAAATAAAATATAGTGCAGTCAACAAACCATGAGAGGTATGCACCCACTTCTTTTTCTTCTCAAATGACAATGCCAACATCGTTAGAAGACCAACTGAGGAAAAGGCCCCTCTTGTTAGGGACCCAAGGGCTAGTTTTTGAGGCTATTTTTACATGAGTGGGGCAACCAAAGGAAAAGAAGAAAGCTAAAGTCTGATCACACATCACAAACAATGCCTCGGGGTCAAGAATGGTGAAAATTTCCACACCGACAGTGGACAAAGATGCTACTTGTATCTTTCCTTCCAAGTAGAACATTACTTCTATTGACATTGGCTGAACAAACGGGGCTTAGGAGATCGATGAATTCTAGGGGTTAGTCTCAAATATTATGAGGAGACTAGACAAAGATCAAGCCACCAAGAAGAAACTCAAGGCACAAGTGGCAAAGTAGGCACATTTATTCAGCATTTGGTCACTCCAAAGCAAAGCATTCCTAGTGACATTGCTACCCCTGCAATCTTATCTAAAGAGGATGCCAATAGAATGGAGTAGATGAAGACATGGGCCCAATTAACTTCAGAGTGGCTCAATAACATTTCTCCTATTGGTGACAAATAAATTTGTTTAGCAACAAAAATGCATAATAATTTCTTGATTTTGAGCAAGGAAATCGATAAGGAAATTGGGGACTGTGTTTCCTTCTTGAAGTACCATGAGCTGACATGTCCCAAACTATAGGTCATTAGAACATGTCTATAAAAAATTTGGAGAGGGAAGGTATTTTGACAAAGGATAAGATCACGGAGTTGAAATTTTGATTCCATGCGCTTGATTTTTGTAGGGAAATTGTTACACAAGTTTTTCTAGAGCTCAAAGTGATTGTTGACAAAATCAATGAGTTGTCTGATTGTGAATGGTTCCTTAGTGACATGGCTGGGGTTTCTATCTCCTTAGATAACTTGAATGATGTGATTCTTAAGAATAATTGGTAGAAGAAAGTAGAAAAGAATCCCATGGACAACTTGGAAAAATGATTTTTTGATGTTGCTGCTAGGTTTTTTACAAGATCAGAAGAAGTAATCAGACAAAGAAGGTCCAACATGGATTTACACAGAGAACTAGTAGAGGATTACGAGGCTCTAGGTTACAAATTTCACACTACCTCACTGCCACTTAATGAGAAATTGACTGTAGTTCTCTCTGGTTTTGTTAAATTTGTTGTAAATGAAAAAGATGTTGGAAATTTTGTAATTGATAATAATTTTCTATAATTTCTAGCCAATTGTAAAGTTAGTTCCATTAAACTATGAGCACCCAAAATTTAGGGGATTTGGTATCTAATATATTTAATATAAAATATATTAGGATATTTTACATTCACCTAGGTTCACATGTGACACTACTTTTAAAGTTGGGGATTATTGCAAGTGTATTTAATTCACCCCAAACAATAAATGCATTTTTAATCTTGGCCCTTGATGTTGATTTAATATCCAACATTGATTTTCTAAAACTTCTCTATTAAAGGTAGCATCCTCTCATTTGTAAAGGGTTGAAAATGAATTGTTGTAATAGCATTTTGAAGCAATACAAGCAAAGGCATTGAAGTGTTGGTGATCTTTTCTTGTTATTTGTGAGTACATGCATGGTTCCCTTTTCCATTTTATTTTCAGAATTGTTCTTCTTGTCTTTAGACTTCTTTGGTGAACATTGATCTTAGGTTTACCACTTCTTGTTCAAGCCTTATGCATTCATTATATTTTTTTCACCATTTCATTCTTGCAATCTTCAATTATTTTATTTTCTTCAACTTATACTTTCAGTCCAGTGATGTTTTCATTTGCTTGTTTCAAATATTCCTTGACTTCCTTATGCCTTTCTCTGAAATTCTTGATTTTAGCTCTCATTTTTCTAATGCATTCATTTTATTCTTTGAAACTTTCCTTCAGATCTTTGTTCTTGCATGTTCAATTTTATCTAGATCTTCAAGAGAAAGTTTGAGTTCTCCATCTTTGTCAACAATGCAATCTTCCTCTATAAAATTAAAAGTAGGAATCTCTTCTGAATGAATAGGAAGCTTTCTATTAGCCATGTGTCCAATCTCCAAGACCTTCACAAAGTGGTTAAGCTCCTTCCAAGGAAAGGATTTGATACCAATTGTTGAACACCTAGAATTCTGAGAAGGGGGGTGAATTAGTATTGTCTTAAACCATTCAAACATTAAACATCCAATTACTAATGCATATTCAACTACAATAAGGAAACAAAGAATGAAACATTCACAACATCATATAACATAAGAACACCAATATTTTTACATGGAAAACCCAAAATGGGGAAAACCACAGTGAGGGTTAGATCACAATATATTATAACTAGTTATATTATATTACAAAAATGGTCACTGTAGGTGGACTCACTGTCCAAGTGGACTCATTACCAACATATATAAAGATATAAGAGAGATGGTGGCTCGCAACCTATTTTGAACTATTATAATTGCATCTGATGTATGCATGAATTACAATTCCATTGAATCACAATAACAATCTTTATCCGGTTTTGATTCAATACCCTACCTTGCTCTTCATTCTCATAATTCTAATCTTCAGCTTAATATAACATTCTCAACTTAAATTTTCATTTCTCTACTTAAATTTGCATCACATACATTACACATTTCTTAACATCACCAAAATATTGAAAACAATCCTAATTAGATGTAATACACAAAATGTAACTTGTCGGCTCCAAAAATTATCATCCATAACATTGTCCATAGTAAAAATCTCAAAACACCTTAAAATAGGTTAGTATCGATGTATAATAGATCTCACATAAGATAGCAACACATATTTATACTTCACATACTTTCAAACATATTAGGTTGGCTTCACATAAGACCTAAATACAAAAACCTTCATCTATGTATCCACATCTCAACACATGGATGCCAAAACTTGATACCATCTACAATCTATGCTCAACTAAGGTCTGACAACTTATATTCAACACCGCAAGGCCAAAAGCTCATACATAGAGAAGTGCAAATTCTCCCACACACACATTGTACTGAAAGGTAACTATGAATTTCTAGGCCAAACTTTGTTACTCACATCTCTCAAACTACTTGTCTAAACACATTATGAAATCCTAGAATTAGGTACATATAAAATCCACCAAATTAACGTTAGAAGAACAGAGCAATATCTTCATTTGCGGAGTGGTGCAGACCCAAAAACTGACACACTATAACATTGAACTAGAAAATTTGATGCTTAGTCAAATTTCTATGCAACTAATCTATTCGAACCAAATCAAATTTCTCAAATTTCTTCCACAACACCTCAAAAACCTATTAGGATTAATCAAAATGATTCGTAACAATGTTGACATCAATGAAAACACTCTATTACATCATTATGAACCATCCATGCTCATGTTTCCAAACATCATCATCAATGAAAAACTTCAACAATATCCCAAAACTTCTAACACCATCAATTTAATAGAGGCTATATGTATAGTAGGTTAGTCCTCCATCCAATGAATTTTTTTAGGCTAGGTGTAAACTTGATACTATTACATTTTTCTCACTTGGAAATCCTTTAGTTGTGATCAAATATTGTTAAATGTTACCTCTACAAACACCTCCCTTGGTCTAATTGATCCCATAGTGAAGCGAGAAAATCCACTCTCAACAATTAACCTATCATCACTCACACTTTGTCGATGATTTGGCTTATCCAACTTGAGAAAGGGAATCTCTTTGGTCTTGAAGTGGATTTATCCCTTGAGAAGTGTGATAAATAATTTTGGGACACAAAAGTTCCTTCCATCCATTCTTCAATCTATTTATAGGTGTTGTGGGATCTTCAAATTCTTAAATTTGATAAAATATTAATTTTCTTAAACACATCATTGCTCCATCATGGATTTTCTCTTTCTCAGAACATATGTATTTGGAACCTAATGTCACATTATGAAGGTGACATGAATTGGATTGCATAGTACAATAATGCCATCATTTGCACTAGTCTTTTTTTAGAATATATGGCTACCAATTGTATAGGATTCATTGCAAGTCCTAGATGACCATTTACTTAAGTATATCATCTTTTCACTTAACTCAAAATTATGCCATTCCATAAACCCTTGTAGCTATAGGTGATAAAGATTCATGACCACATGTAGGTTGTCAATGTATATACAACTAGAGGAGCGCTAATCAAAGATAAGCTTCACTAATGGAAATTTGGAGATAACACATTCAAGGAAGTTTTTAAGGAATTTAATACATGTTATTTAGATAAAAAGATAAAATTCATTAGTGATGCAAATAAGAACATTTCAAAGATTCCTAAGCTTTTGAATGTTTCTATTTAGCATTATATATTTTTTAAATTCTAAGACCCTTCACATGATCTTGGTTGATGCTTAAGCAACGTTTGGATGTGGTCTTTTTCCAATTAATGAACTCCTTTCCCAAAATGGTATCCCTTAAAAATTTGGCTATTGCTATCATGGCCAATTATAGGGCATTAAATTATGATGCCTTCCCCTATAGATTCTACAAAATTATTTGGAGTGAGATTGACCCTAATTTGTACAAGTTGCTGCAAGGTGTATTCCCTTGGTCTCCTTGTGTTATGCAATGCAATGCTTGGGTTCATGACATGGTTAAACCACCTTCAATGGATTCATTTAACTCTAGCGATTGTATCGAGCATTAACAAGTCAATCTTTTGGTGTAACAACAACCATCTTCCAATAATTGGTATCAAGCCTACTTTATAGGTTTGAACCCCTTACTTGCATTTGGGGGCATTGTTGCAAGGTGTGTGTCCTTGGTCTCCTTGTGTTGTGCAACACAATGCTTGGGTTCATGACATGGCTTAACCACCTCCCGTGGATTCATTAACTTTTGAGGTTGTATCAAGCATTAATAGGTCAATCTTTTGGTGTAACAAAAACCATCTTTCCAACAAAAGTGTATCTTGAATATTTTTATTCAAGCTAATTAGGGTTAATCATTAACAATCAAACTATTAAATTCATATTCAAGGCTAATGATCCTAAAACAATATACAACTAGAGATGTATCATTCTACTAAATATATCATACAAGATTATTTCCAAGGCTCTTATGTAGCATATTCAAATTCTACTCCCATTGGTAATCGAATCAAAGCAAACTAAATTCATAAAGGGTATATTTATTTTAGAAAATGGATAAGTGTAAGGAAATAGTGGATGAAATGGCTTCAAAAGTGACCATTTTTTTCCTAAAATAAATTAAACCTAAACTTGGATGATTAATTTAAATTGCTTACTATGGATGTGAAAATCTGCATATGGTTAGCATTTTAAAACCAAAATAATCCTCAACATCCCTATGAGATAATGAAACATGTTAGATATGCTAAGTAAGATATTAAAACAACAAGAAAAACCAAATAAGCATACAAACAACATGAATCAACTTCATCTCATAGTGGATTGGTGTTACATGTGCTAGTGACCCTTTCCCAATCCTTGATTGATAAGCTTAGATGATGATGATAAGATGGACAAGATTATCTCTCCATTGAAGAGAGTAACCTTGTATGAGATTGGAGATGAAAATTCTAAGATTGTGGAGTGGATGAACAAAATCAGTTCTCAAACCAAGAGAGTGACTTTGCATAAAGATTGTGGAGGATTTGCTTGAGGATGAAGCCTCTATTTAAGGATTTTCAAAATGTTAAGTGTTGAAGAGAGACCAATGTGGGACTAATATTGGACCAATGAAAGAAGGATACTTGTCATCATGTGAGTGGTTGATGCATGTGCAAGATTTGGGAAGAGTGCCCATGAGAGGGAGAATTTGAATTCAAATTTGAGAGTAAATGCTGATTGGGGGACAAGAAAATGAGCAATAAATGCAATGTTGGAGGGACAAATCAACTTGCCTTTGAATTCAAAATTGAGAGAATATTCCCCATAAATGCCATGTTGATGGAAAATCTTGGATTTAATAAATCAATAAATTGATTTATTTGTGCAAGTGGATAAATCTAGAGAATGCAAGTGGGTGAGATTAGCATTAGATCAGGATTAATTAGCTAGGATGATGATTAGGATGAGTTTGACCTCTTTGACTTAGATATTTGATTTATTTAAATCAAGAAGGATGGAATATGTATTATGATGGATGTTTGATTTATTTGATTAAAAAGGTTGATGATAAGTTTGATTTATTTGATTTAAGCTGATGACTTTAGGAGATTGATAAATAAACTTGATTTATTTTCTGAATGGATGAATATGACCCAGTTGAATGCATTATGTCAATTTGACGTGTCTAAATTTTGCCCCTCTTTGGCGACAAATACTTGTGCATTGGTTTCAAAACCCTTTCTTACATACGATCAAAAATCAAAAATTTCTGATTTTGGATCTTGGTAGAAAAGTACACATTACCATTGCCCCTCGAAGAATCCAGAATTGAAAATTTGAATTAGAAGTCTGATATAGCGATAAAGAGGTTCAAATGGATGGTTATAGTTGATATTAATTAAATGAGATGATTTAAGATGCTAAGAATAACAAATCTATATTATCCTAAACAACAAATGATGATATGATATGAGATGGATAGAGATTGATGATATGTTGTGATTATCACGATGGATGATTTATGAGATGCTTAATTCAGCCAGATATATTATGATGATGATTATGCAATGCATGTGAAATGATGATGTTTCCTATAATGTATGATATGAATGATATGTGTTATGCTGATAGTTTTGTGGATGCAAGATGGATACATGATGAATTCATTGGTGATGTTATGTTAGCACGGAAATGAGATGATGACAAGAGGATCCAAAAGGTCCATGATTTGACAAGACTTTATTAGAAATGATGATGATGATGATTTGCTTATCAAGTTAGAGTTTTACAAAAGGGCTATACATATGTTTGATATGCGCCTAATTACAATGCATCAAGGTATGAGGGACCGGGATAGCATTGTACTTAGTGGAAATGGACTTTGACTCGACAAATAGATAGGAGTATTCCTGTTCACACCTGACAGACGAAAACCTTGCTAGGATGCACTTTAGAAGTTTTAAACATCTCAGACCAAAACACAAAGAGGTATAACCAATCAATGCAATAGTCAACAAGCCATCCAAAACATCCTCTATACATATCTAACAAAGAAAGTATTCGCCAAGTTATTTTACAAGAATTTCCAACAAGTACAGCAAACAAAAGAATAATGATCGTTATCCCATTCCTATCTCTCTAAATCCTTTGTTCAGATATCATCGAGAGGTCGTTGGAATGAGCGCAATAAGATAAATCAAAAGAAAAGATCAAGTACACAAAGAAGTCAATGTTCTTCAATACCACTAACCAAAAGGGAATGTGTTTTTAAGGATAAGAACCAAAACTTATTGCCAAAATATAATGCCCATTGTAGGAAGGATACATCCTAGGACATGTTAGTGGATGGCGACACATCATTTCGTTTATCCAAAGTGTTCTTTCCGATAAATAATGCCCCTTGTAGGAAGGATTCATCCTAGGACATGATGTTATCAGATGATTGATATGGGACTGTTTGGATGATGGACTATCGACACAAAGACTTGACCAACTTGTTTACATACAAACTTAGACTTGAGGCTTGACGCTTTTGAGATTTACTTTTATCCTGCTAGACTTGTTTCTAACTGTTTCACCAAAGGTTGAGGATGACGATCAGTTTATTATGAATGGTGTTTATTGCAGGTGCAAGCAAGATGAGGCAGATGGATTTTTTCAAATATTTGGATTTTTTGATGTTTTGAAATGTTTTGAGGCTGTTTTTGGTATTTGCAAGATTTTGCAAATGTTTTGATTTTTTGATTTTCTGAATGTTTTTGGATTTTGATGTTTTTTGAATGTTTTTGGAATTTTGATGTCTCAGGGGCTGATCAAAGATTAGCCTTTCCTATGTTTAAGCTCAGAGACGATGTAGTTTAGATTTCATGTTTTTGATGTTTTCTACTTTTTGAGTGTTT
>VDFB02105785.1:139463718-139516530 GCA_007258455.2 Sequoia sempervirens
TGGTCTTTCTACAACTAGGCAATCCGATACGGATGTGGGTGCCTTTCCCTCTTCAGCTTCAACTTTGTGACCATCTCTTCTGACACCAGATTATCGGTGCTCCCACCATCAATAATGACATCACAAAAATTTTCTTCACACTTGCACCTTGTGTGAAACAAATTCTTCCTTTGTTCTGGTTCCTTTTCCTTAGTCACCTGGACTTCTCCCTTTTCAACATCATCTGAATGTTTAGATTGGGCCTCCTCATCTACATGTGCAACCCTTCGATGACCTTCTGGCCTTTTGTCTACCCTTCCTTGGTGTTGTGGACATTCATAGGCTCGATGCCCTTCTTCACCACACTGGAAACACATTCCTCTAAAACCACCACTTCCAGATCCTTGTCCATATCTCCATTGTCCTCTACCTCTTTGATCACCACTGTTTTTTATCATGAGGGTGGTAGAAGTTGTCATTTCTTTGGCTTCGGTTCGTACCCACATCTTCACTTTTCTTTTCATCATCATTTTGGCTTCCTGAAGGTCTTCCATTGCCCCTTCCGCTTTGACCTCCTCGTCCTTTTTACTTGCCATCAAATCTTTTGTTCAACTTCTCTTCCACCTTCAGAGGAAACTGATACACATCCTCAATAGTGGTCATTCTGACTAGGCTTAACTCCTCCTGAATGTTCGGTCGTAACCCATTAAGATATCGGGCTACCTTCTCCTTATTGGCCTCTATATGACCTGTTCTGGTGATTATCTTGTGAAAATCTTCAGTATATTCTTTCACAGATCTGCTTCCTTGCTTCAACCCTTGCAATTTCTTCAATAGATCTAGCTCATAGTCCACTGGTATGAACCGCTTCTTTAGTTTCTCTACCATGCGATCCCATCTGGTGATCTTTCCTTTTCCTCTTCGATTTCTTTCCAATTGGACCTCTTTCCACCAAATACTAGCATGGCCCTTTAGCTTCATTTTTGCAAACTTAACCCGATCTTGGTCTTTTATTTCCTCATACTCAAAATATTCTTCTAGCTCATTGATCTAGTCGATCAACTTTTCTGGGTTTAGACTTCAGGAATAACTGGGGACTTCTGCTCTAGGTCTTTTCCTGATCTTCAAAATGGCCCTTATTAGCCGCATTTGGTCTTGATCAATTGCTTCTTCTTCCTCTTCTACATTTGAACCTTCTTCCTCTCCTTCATCCTCACTTTCCTCCCTCGGGTTTAACTCTCTTCTCAACTGCTCTTGTAATGCATCAATCTGTCTCTGGAGGGCTGCCAGTGCATCTCTTCCACCAACATTTTTGCCGCCTCGACCACTTCTGGCACCACCATGCCTACCAGGCATCACTCTTGGAGGCATCTTTCTTGACCTCGACCCACAACCACGGTCCTGGTGCGAATTTCCTCACGATTGGCGATCTGTCCACACGCTCAAGAAAACCCACTATGATACCACTTGATGAGGGCACATCCTGAAACATAAAAAATAACCCACAAACAAGAGAATAATTTTATTATTTAAAAAATGGAGCTTCTTACATGTAGAGGATCTCAATCCCCAAGTTCTACAACACATGCAAGCTATAGAAAGCTATAGAATAACCCTTTCGCAATATGCGATCTTGTCCCCAAAACTACCAAAAATTAGAAACCCACCCATAAATAGATCTCTCCTCTTTGGTTTTGGAGCCAAAACAACATTCAAATTTGGAGTTTAGGTGGTTTGGCACCGAAAATTTACAACATGAAGTTCAAATTTTAAAAGAGCATTTGCAATGGTATCTTCTAGAAAGCGTGCCAACTTCGCGGGGCCATAACTTTTTGATGGGGACTCGTTGTGAACCCGTTTGGACGTTGGAAGGTCTCAAAAGTTAATAATCGCTCAAAATTAGCTAACCAATTTCAGCAAGTTTTAGGGCCATTCCAGGAAATCTAATTGCCTCAAATCTAACTCAGAAGATTTTTCAAGTGCAAATCTAGGGAAACTAAACTGTAATATCTTTCAACCTGTGAATAGAAAATAAAACCATAAATTAAGAATTTCATTATGATGAAAAGGGTATCCAAAAATATAAAAAATCTAAAAATTGAGAAACTTGAAATTTAACTATTTTGGGTGATGCAAGATTGCCCTTACACCACTGGATGCTCCTGCATCAAAACTAAAATTTAAAAATAATTAAAAAAAATTGAAACATGCACATGTGCACACATACATGCACATCATCTGATATCAGATGACCTGAGTTCTCTGCAACGATCATCTCCACCATATGAACAATATGGTCACGAGTCAACATCTACATCCATCTGATTTGTCCCTTGTCATGGCATAAATGATGAGTGAAGAGGATTATGCAGGTGAGATGGCATTGACAATGACGAACCGAGACCAATCAACATCTCAGTAAAACCCATAGTTTGTGCAACAACCAAATGATCTGTAGGTGGATCTCGATGTGCACTCGTGCTGGGTTGAGAGTGATGGGATCTTGGATGTGGATGAACTCCATGTGCCAAACGATCTCTAACCCCCTCTATATTGATCCCATAGTTTGATGTGATGAAGGCATATGCCTCCAAGAGGTCCTCAACCAAACAATGCAAAGTCCTATGTGCCATATCTCCTAAAATTCCATCGAGCTATGCGGGAGTAGGGATGTTTGCCACTGTATAAGGATCCATGCTTGTCCACTATGATGGAAATGGTGTGGATCATGAATTTCTAGACATCAAATACTGACCTACACGATCAGTAGATATCCTAGTGGTGGTAGTTGCAATGTCACCTACAGTGTCAATTGCTTCCTTTTGGGAAGCAACAACAACCTCATTTGCTAAGGAGGCCAGAGCTGGAGTGAGAGTAGGAGACCTGTCACCAACCAATACCCTAAACATTGGGGGTGGTATACCTACTCAATGATAGGTGGGCCTATCGGCAATCCTGCCATGCCCCTGACCAACATATGTTGGAAAGTCCAGGTAGTTGACTTTGAGGCCCAAATCGACCTCAACATACAACTGCTAAACAAAGTATAATGGAATCTGGTCATTGTTTGGATATTGACCATGTGCTACGAGAAATCGTGGGTAGAGCAATGGGGCCATAACACAATCCACACATTTGGTGACCTGGTATCCCCTCACCTTATGTACATTTTGATAAAATAGAAAACAGTTTTTTTTATCATTTCTTTGGTCATAGCATCCTGTATTAGTTTAAAGGGAACCTCACCATGTACTTCTTCCCGCATGCGGGAAAGAATGGAAACTACTCTATTAGGGGAATATGCACTAGTCTGTCCAAGTTAATCTCTTAGTTTTTCTAGACTATGTAATATTGACATGCATACTTCAGAATATATCCCTGGGTTTGCACCCCCTACTAATGAGTCTCTCAATTTCTTAATCTCATTAGTGGTATTTTCAAACAAATATTCTAGAGGTGGAACATTTGCATTTTCCATGTTATATATGTATGTACACCTAAAGGAGCAATGAGACCTTGGTAAATAATATATCTAGATCTAGGGAATAGAAATCTAAAACAGTTCTAATAATTCATCTAATCATCAATAATATTTTCATTCCATTAACAAAATAACATTCAACATCTATCATAGTTTTTAATAATCAAAACATTCAAATTACTAGATTACACACAAAACATAATCTAAAATAGTTCTAAAATTTAAATTTACAAGTGTGCACTCTAGTACAAAATGTGCCATTAAAGACTTAAAATGTAATACTCCCATGTCGATTGGTTCATTAGATACTTTTGATACTTTTGTTATTGTGGACACTCTGTGATATTCTGTATGGTGGATTTAGATTCGTTCATGTGTGGTTTCTTGGTTAATTGTTTACTGCTTTTACGTTATGTGTGTAGCAATTGATGATATATAAGGCATAGATGATTTGATTTTGTAATGATAAGTTTTGAATTTATATGCATTAATGGTATTATGTTTACGCTGACATGTTAGTATTTTATGGTGGAAGGACGAAGTAGTACCACTCGCTTGCGAGTGCCCTACTACCCCGCTATTTCCTTCACCATGTGTTTTCAATGGAGATTATATGTTACTTGACATTTAATTGTCTGTAGGGATTGCAGGATTAAAAGTCTCGACTCCACCTGCTTCGGCAGGACAGGGCGAGCACAAATTAAGCCCAACGGGTACGAGGTGGTTAAAAGGAGTTGTAAGGAAGGGTTTCCCGACCCAAGTCCGTCATTCGTATGGTTTTATTGAGTCATGTGTTGATCCGATTCTGTCTTAATATTTCAATTGTGTTGAGTTAGAGGATTTAATTAATTTATTATGTTGGTTAATTTAATTAATTAAGAATTAAAAGATTAAATCTAAGTTAATTATATTTTAAGTTAAAAGTTAATTGTTTGCAAAAGTTTGTTTTAATTCAATTTAGAAATTAAGAGAAATTATTGGTTTAAAAGTTAATAAGTAAATAATTAAAGTTACTTTAAATTGGAAGTTGAGCGGATCGAATTTAAAATAAATAAGTAACCGAATAAAAAAATGATTAATTAAAGTTGGTAAGTTTGCGGGAGTGATTCGAAGAAGGAAATTAGTTACGTTGTAAAACCTTCCGCGGAAATGGAAAGAAAAGGGTTGGGCGGTTGTAAAAGGAAAAGGTTAAAAGAGGAGAAAATTTTTGGAAGGGGGCTGGAAGTTTGATTTCGGAAAGGAAGCTGGAAGAAAGAGGGCCAGTGTGTGAAGAAGGAAAAACGTTGGTGGGGAGTTCTTCTTCAGCCGTAGGACGTCAGGTTCTCTTGAAATTCCTGATCTATATTGTCATGCTTTTGTTCTATTGACTATGTTGTTTGCACCTCTGGATGTGATAAATGTTACGTGGGAAAACTTCCGTAAAGATTTTTGCAAACTTAATATTTATAATCAAAGAAAATATGAATTAAATTTCATTAATGCAATTTAAATGTTTTAAAAAAATATATATCTATAGTGACAAAGAAATTGTAAAATATATTTGAAGTTTTACCCAGGTTGGAAATTTCTTTTGTTAAAAATACATTACTAGATTTGGGAAACCGTGAACCAGGGGTAAAATGGGTACCTTTGCCTATGTATTTATGTCTCCGTGATTCACTATTAGGTAAAGATTTCCAGTAGATATAATTATTCTTTTAATTTGCTGGAAGTGTTTTAAATTGTAAAGTTGGGTAGATTTCTTTTCAAACGTAGAGAAAAAAGGGACGGGACTACTTTTACCCTGCATATGAATATGGGGTAGTAAATCCGGGAGTTCCGTTGTTTTCTTTTATGAATTTCATTTCATATGTATAAATAAATATTTGTTTCCGATATCTAGGTTAATTGCTTGATTCGTACAGTTGTAATTACTAGTAGTTAATCTATTTGTTCGGAGTTCAGTCTTGTCAAATGCAGAATCTATATATATAGATTCTTGTAGGGTTTGGTTGTTGATTCGTCTTTTGAATTTGATGAAGTTCAGAGTATTCGCACAAATTTTGTATGCAGTGTTCCCTGGCAACATTTTGTTCTGGGGTGTCTTTTGTTTTCTTCCATTTAGTATGTAATGTAATTGCCAAATTGTTGGAAACCTGTGTTGAAATTATGCATAGCATTTCGCATATTACAAAATTATTGTTTGGAAACTGAAACAGTCGATTTCTTTTATCCCTAAGTGGCTATTATTTTGCACCCTAGGCATCTGTCTCACATCAAATTTTCTGCATGTATGAGAGGGGCGGGGTCGGCAGCGACCATACTTTTCTATCCTCTCCGTTCCAACAAATGCTAGCGTAGACTTCCATCCTTTCACCACCTGTGTAGTGCACCGTGTGTTCTGGCGCGAGTCTCTTCTTTCGCCATCAGGTTGTTCTCCTTACCGCGTTCACTACGCCAATATCCGTGATTAACATTGTCTTTTTTGCTACGTTTCGGGAGCAATGTATATTGATAATAGTTGTCAGATATTTTTCTGCGCTTTCCACATTATCTCTGGTATATTTTTACATGTTAGCTCAATCGGTATTAGGTATTAAATTGAATGGATCCATTACTATGTAATAGTTTATGCGCTGTGACCAAGCCAAAAATTAAATAAAGCAATTCGAATGTTTTCTTTTATTTTCTTAATTTTCTTTGCCGCCCATTCTGTGCCGGGTGTTCGGTGGGTTTGGATTCAGGGTGCTCGTTGTGGTGAGTGCTGTTGCTGTCTGTATCTAATATTGAAGTGCTTATTTGTTTTATTCGATGGCTTATTCTTGTATACGCATAGTGGTAATTAATGAATGGGTTTTAAGTTGGCAGCCGATATTGGTTCCTCCATAAAATAATAGATACGTTCTCATTAAGTGTAATGATTTTCGCATTCCATTCCTAAAATATGCGTAATATATTTGGTTTATGGGACTTAAGTTCACCTTATGCTGGGGTTGTTAGACTGCGAGTTGGTGATATGTGTTTAAAGTAGGTATGCAGTTATAACGTAATATACCTACATATATATGGTTCATTTGTAAATTTTATCATAAGAATTATGGAATTTCTTTACTTATATTGTTTCTTTAAATATATATATATTTTTTCATTGGGTTTAATTTAATGTGTATATTAATATTGAAGTTAATGCTTTGTATATTTATGTATGTGGGTGGATTTTATATATATATATGAATTGTACTTTGTTTTAGGTTAGATTTAATTTGATAATAAATGGTAGGTTGCAAGTAGTTTTAATTAAATGAGTATTTCGATGGAGAATCATAACGTTAAGTTAAATGTCTAAATTAAAAGGAATTTTTGGTGTATTGAGTTACGATTTGGTGCGAATCATTTTATGTATCAAGATGTGTTTTATTGTATTATTGTTTATGACTTTTGTTGAGTAATATCGTTTCATGAATGATGGGGATTTTCTTTTATCAGGGAAACCTTAGAAGTGTTTTATTTTGGTTAGGAACCTAAGTGATTCCAGAGGTGGGATAAGGTGGTTTCCTTTGATTTTGCGTTGAATTTAGACTTGATATGTCTGTGGTTGGTTATACGTTTGGATTGTACTGAATTGTGGAAGTGATTCCTTGCAGTTGGTGAGATGGTCATGCCTCACGTTTGATTGTCCTTTGATGTAATTATTTTATCTTGTACAATCCTTGTTGTTATTGTGCTGTGATTGAATGATTAGAGGGAGTGGCTCTGAGTGGGTGGTCAGCGCACAAAGGGGCGCCAGGATAGCCCACGTCAGAGTGAAAGTAATAAGTGATAATTTAAATAATTAACTAGGATTGGGTAGTAACACACTAAAAAGATAATTATTGCCTCATCCGCCTTTGAGTGGTACCACAGACTAAAGGGGATTGAGAAGGCCGTGGTTGGCATGTTCGTTTCCTTGTCTTCTCGAAGGGTAACGGATCCGCATGAGCAACCCTATGGAGCGGCGCCTTGAGATAGGTAGCCTGGATAACCATAGATGGAGGCAGCTCCTAGCGCTCGAGTGCCTGGATAATCCATCAGTGGATGGAGGTGGCGCCTTGCGATAGGGATGCCTGGAGAATCCATGTTAAGCCACGTGATGACACTCCCCTCTAACATTCATGTTTATGTTGTCTTTTGGAAATCCTCTGGAATCGGTCATTTGCTTCACTTTGTTGTTCGAATTTGAATGCTTTTATGTGTTGTGTAATTTTGTTTAGTTGATGGTGAGTTGATGTTTTGTTGGTCTTGGTCGGGAACCTCTTCCTCTACAACTCCTAGCACGGGGGTGGTCGGGTGGATCGTGTTCCGCACCCCGTTGGGATTTTCTCTTCTTTTTATGCAGGTTCATTTTTCGGTGTTGAGTTGCTATCTCAGTGGATCCTTGCTCGTGGGTTCCAGATTTATGTAATTATGTGATTTTCTTTATAGATGTATTATTCCCACCTAGTTGGGACGGTTTTGTATATTTTGCACATGGTGCTATTGTAATGTAATCATTTGATGATGTAATGTACTGTAATTGTAACCTCGGTCTTGAGGAGAATTTATAATGATGCTGTAACTTGGTTATTATTTTATCATGTTTCCTATTTCGTTGTTACTGATGAAATTTCTTTGGTAATTATTTATATTAAGTAACGACCTCGTGTTCCTCGAAGGATTAAGTTATGCAACTTGATTTATGATTATGTTATGTTAATTACTATTCTCTTCTAAAAAAAATAAAAAAATTTGGGTGCATTTTACTTAATTCCTTTGGGGTTGCGTAGTGGGGCGTTACATAAAAAATCTTGATACAGGTTGCATCTAAGATTTATTTCCTAGAACTAGTAATAAAGGGAAAGCATCATTACTTAACATTGGTGGTCATATAAAATCAATTTAGTCATTATTGAAAGTACAAATAAGAGAAGAAAATGAGAGAGATGATAAGCTTGTAAATATAATTTCTAAATTATTGAAGCAATATTTTGATAAGGAGGAAACCAGAAAATTAGAAATAAACTTCCTCATATCCATAAAGAAAATTTGATAGGAGGAACGGACGTGCACATAATATTTATCATGAAAGTTACCATACAATGTACAAGAACATGATACTAAGGAACAAAGGTTTCTTATAAGTACACAACAAACCTAGATGAAGATTTAACCCTAGTACAAAAAGAAAGAAATAATGAAAGAATAGGAGAAAATGAAGATTTAATCTTTGTACATACTTTTTCTATTACCTCAAATCTTCCACCAATATAAATTGAATTAGTGATTAATCAAAATACTAAACTTTTAAAACTTGAATAAACATTAATACCCTTCACTTTCACCTAATTGAATGATTAAATTGATCACATAATTTAAGTTTTAGTGAATATAATTAGGTCACATCTCAAATCAACTATCAATTACCTAAATTATCAAAATTTTGAGAAATTTTGTGATTTTGTGAATTTGTGACTTACGACAAGAATAAAGATGTCAAAAACTACTAAGGTGATATTATTGTCATGTCATTATATTGAAAACCCATATTTCACCTAGAATAAGATCATTTGTATAGAATATTAGGTATCGTAGATGAAGAAAATGTGATTTCTTTGTTTGGTGTCATCTACCATGGGTATCTTCAATTTTTTTGATCATTCCTCCTACTAACATTTTGTCTAATTTTATGTCAACTCTTGTTTTGACCTTGAGGTTTTAAGTTAATATTTTATTTTCCTTTATGGTTTGGATCCTTCTTTTAGTTCTTAATATTTATCTTTTTCCATTAATTTAACGCTTGAATTTAGTTACAAATGGTCTACACACCTATTCCAAATATTCCATTTCATGAATTTTATGGGTTTACCTTATCTTACATGCCAACTTGTCACAATGTCCTACTCTTGAAATTAAATTCCTACAAGAAATTAAGGAACTTGGGATACCCACCTCCCAATGGTCTTGGAATGGATGTGCATTTAGATGGAGAAGGATTTCAAAAGGCTCATGGTACTTGTGGACCCCTCAAAGGCATGATATATAACACATGAACTCTATTTATGAAATTTGGTCTTTAGTTGTTGGCTTCTAGTATGAATGTGATTTATAAGGTGGAATTCTTAGTTGAGACTCTCAATCTTCCATTGTTGGTTTCTAGTGTGATTATACAATATGAGCCAAGTATTAATCTAATGTTAATTCTTGAAAGAAGGTATATATTATTCTCATCTTAATTCTCACACAGAGTTGTCTTAGTCAATTTCTCATATGAGTTCCATATATTTGTAATTTTTTCTTAATATAAAAACATGTTTTATTTCATTAATTAACCTATCTATTCTATGTTACAAAGGATGATTTTATTTTAAATTATAAGTATATAATTCAAAATTAACTAGTAATTAAAGATAGAGTACACACAATATTTAGTTAAAATAAAATAATATTCTTATTTTCATGAGAGTTATGTAGAATGGTAGCTTGATGTCTCGGAAATATTTCTTTGATGTACTAATTTTTTATCATTACATTATGAGTGAATCATCTGAAATATATAGCCAAGCACATCAAAAATTTATAGATTGGAATGCAAAATAATCAAACATTTGTCATATTTTTATATGTATAAAGTTTCTAGCATCAAACTATTTATACTTATAGATTGTATAAAACTATAAATTTAATCATTATTCCTAATTTATTAAGAATCAATCTAATAAAGTTTGACTTCATATTGTATACTTTTTATAAACATCTCACTAATCCAAACATACATTTTATATATGTTAAAAAATATATAATAACAAAATACAACATCTAAATAGGATAGTAAATCTAATCAAACATGACCCAAATGTAGGTTAGAGAAAAGAATCTTAATCTATACCATTATTTTGAGTTTGGTTTAATAGAAATTGTAAAAAATTATAATCTTGAAAAAAACAATGAATAAACTAAGGTATCAAGACATAATAACCCGACCAAAATAACCCTGGATAGAATAACTTGACCAAAATAACCCAAGGACAAAATAACCTATGGTCAAAATAACCCATGGACAGAACAACCCATGGTCATTTTAGACCAAGCTAGTAATGATGAGAATCATTTTTTAATATTCACACATTAGTAGATCTTATCTTACTAGTTGAATATACAATTACCAATAGAGGGGAAGAGTTTATTTTTCATGACAGTAATGATGAGAATCATTTTTTAATATTCACCACCACACATAATTTGCAATTACTAAAAGAATCTAAAAATTGGTTTAGTGATGGTACATTTAAAACAGTGCCAAGTATTTTTCAATAGTTGTACATGATTATTGGCTTGAAAACTGATGCAATATTTCCACTCATTTATATTCTTATGAGCAACAAAACAAGAACCACTTATACATGAGTACTTGCAAAATTAAAACAACTTCAACCTGATCTAAACCCAAATTCTATACTTATTGATTTTGAATTAGGTTTCATGGGAGCTATCTCTAAAACTTTTCCAAATGCCACTATTCGGGGATGTTTTTCCCATTTCTCTCAATGCTCCACATTATTGAGGGATGACACATAGGATTTAGTGAATTGCTTCAAGCATTGAACAACTCAACTGTCTGAAAATTCATCAAAGCAATGAAAAAAGAATAGAGTCTCCAAGAGAATAGAATAGAGAAATATATGGTTGGATACATTGGGCAACCAAGTAGGAAAAAATACCGTGAACTCAAAGAAAATTTAAAAATATTGGTTGATGGTTATGACAACCATAACATTTTAGATTATATAAGAGGCATCACTCATAATTTGACACTTTAATTGAAAATTTGAATAATAAAGTTATTTTAGCAACATACATGTAATTTATAAATTTTATTTTCCTTTCTCTATATTCTTATGGGGATATTTTGTCCATGGGTTATTCTAACCATGGGTTATTTTGGCTTGGGTTATTATGACCCCAGGTTATTTTGTCCCTAGATTATTGTGACTAGGTTATTCTGTCCAGGGATATTTTGGTCAGGTTATTATGTCCCGCAACCATAAACTAAGGATCATTTTAACAATGGTGAATTAGTGCTAAGATTGGCCTAAAAAATTATAATATTCAGCATTCTCATCACAAATGATATATGAATTTACTGAGGATCATTTGGTTATATATTTTCATAGATTTAAAATTTGAATATTTATTACTATAAACATTCATTACAATTAGATTTTAAAATAATATTGTAATAATATTATGTCTTTGAAATTTGTTATGTGGATTTTAATGTTGTTTTTTAAATTTAAGTTAGAGTAAGTAGAATCTAATGAGAGACAGGTAAAAAACATTCAAGTAATTTATGTTTGTTTTAAAATTATGATTATTGAGATTAAATAGATAATTGATTGTATTTTGATTTCAAAATTGGAAATATTTTAAAATTATAGAACCATATTATCCTTTGATACAAAAAGCTATGTCAAGGATTATTTGTATCTTCCTCATAATTATGTTTCACATATTGAATATTTCAGGGAGGATTGTGTGGATGATTTGGAAGTTGAAGCAAAGATTGGTTGAGATTGACAATGAAATATAGGTTGGATATTTTGATATACTCCAAAATCCTAAGAATAGAGAATATGGTGAGTCATATTTTAATAGACCATATCTTCACTTCTTCTATTAAAATGCAACCTCTCTAACCAATATATTAGATTGCAAAATAAGTAATAGATATATATGAACTTACTCCTAATCCTCCTCCATTTACCCCACCATTAGATATATGCATATTGGTATTCACCTACTCAAGTCTTATGAGACCCTAGGTGGCTTTGTGAATACATCAAAAATATTATGCATGATGTCTAAGATTTTAATTACATGATGGATTGATATATTCCAAGAATTTATAAATGAAAATTATATTCATATATATGTATTTGTTTGAGTGTTTAAAATTAGTTAAAAAATTTCTTTGAGGGATTTATGCAAATATGACATCTTAGAAAGATAATTTCATGTCATTTTGGTGTAGGTCATAACTTAACTTTTAATTTATCATTTATGGGAATGACAACTTCGAGAAGTTTATAGAAGGCCATAAATGGCCCACTTTTTGAATTAAATTTAGTTATGAATTTGTATTTTTTTTTTATGCACATTTAGATTTAAATTTGGAGAGATATTTTGGTGAGGA
Source organism: Sequoia sempervirens (assembly GCA_007258455.2). Classification (NCBI taxonomy): domain Eukaryota; kingdom Viridiplantae; phylum Streptophyta; class Pinopsida; order Cupressales; family Cupressaceae; genus Sequoia; species Sequoia sempervirens. Next base: position 139,476,363 of record VDFB02105785.1, read on the forward strand.
AAATATCTAAGAGTTACCACATTTTATAAGTTAAAACTTACCAAGTATTTACTCAAAATTCTTTTGTGGACTCTCTTCTTTTCTTTGAGTAAATGGTTCAACATGTTAAAAATCCATTAGATCAAATAATATATATTAGATTCAACTTATTTAGCCAAAATGAAAGGTTAAGAAGAGGGGTTGCCTCTTTTGCAATTTGATTATTATATAATTCGAGGATCTTGAGAAGAGGGAAGTGAAAGAAATCAAGAGGGTTTGGATTGAGAAGGATTTGGTAAAGCTTGTGAGAATATTGGAAAGGGTGTTCTATCAACATATCAAATCTCCTTGGATTTTAAATTTTACTTGAGATAGTTCTCTTGTGATATTTTATTCCTTTCCTAACTCTACCTTTCTTTCAAATTAATGATATTATTTTTATGTTATTTTCATGTTTGTTAAATAATATGATTATCACAATTGAATGGAGCCTTAAGCTTTTTGGCTAATTTCCTCTTTGTGCATATTTATTTAAAATAATGGACAAGTCTTCTTTATGTTCTTTAAATGGTTTTTGTGACTTTATAAGGGTATTTCCTTTGGATTTAAGCTTTATTTCCTTATCCAAGACCTTTATTTAGATCAAGAGAGATATTTTATGTATGTTTGAGGAAGCCATATGTGTACCTAACAAGTTCTTCAATGTTTCCATAAATTAATCTTGAGTGTGTATGCATATGGATCCATTTTTTAGAAAGTATAACAATAATTTAGAGATGGATATGCAAAAATTAAAGAGTTGGGGAATATTATCAAAATCTCAATATGAAGTGCAAAATAAAAATAAACTAACAATTAGCACTAATCTCCTAACAACTAGAAACTAAACTATAAATTTGACTTTTATATTTTGCATGGGATATAAACTAATGGTATTGATAGATTTAGGAAAAACTCATAATTTCATCAACAAGAAGCTAGTTTCTCATTTGAATTATATTATTCCACTATTGAAAATGGGTTTGTTGAAAAGGCTTTAGAAACTTTCAAGCAAATGAAATTGGTAGTTGTAAAGCCAAATTATAGAGAAAATGGGTTTGTTGAAAAGGTTTTAGAAACTTTCAAGCAAATGAAATTGGCAGATGTAAAGCCAAATTTTGCAAAGCAAATTTGGGTTTGTTTAAAAGGCTTTAGAAACTTTCAAGCAAATGCAATTGGTAGCTGTAAAGCCAAATTTTGGAGCAAATGGGTTTGTTTAAAAGGCTTTAGAAACTTTAAAGAAAATACAATTGGCAGCTATAAAACCAAATTTTGCAAAATGGGTTTGTTTAAAAGGCTTTAAAAACTTTCAAGCAAATGCAATTGGCAGTTGTAAAGCCAAATTTTGCAATTTATGGGTTTGTTTAAAAGACTTTAGAAACTTTCAAGAAAATGCAATTGGAAGTTGTAAAGCCAAATTGCAGAGCAAATGGCTTTGTTGAAAAGGCTTTAGAAACTTTCAAGCAAATGCAATTGGCAGGTGTAAATCCAAATTCCATAACCTCCACAAGCTTCACCCTTCATGTGCCAAAATGGGAGCTTTGAAATAGGGTATATTAAATTTGTTTGGGAGCTTTGAAATAGGGTATATTAAATTTGTTTCATTTTAAAGGAAACCCACATGGTATATTAAATTTGGTTCATTTTAAAGGAAACCCACATGATAAATTTGGTCTCATGGAATGTTGTGATTAAATGATACACACAAAATGGATTTTTTTTATCACATTTAGGGTTTACAAATTTTCAAACAAATGCAATTTGAAATCAAAGAATTCCAACAAAGATAACCAACCTGGTGCACTATGGAGGTCGAGGTTGATATACTATGGCTTGAGGTGGTGCACATTGAAGCTTTGCCACCGGACTTGGAGTTTTCTGTTCGCCAAACACTTTGTTCAGTTCAAGTTTTCCACTGGCAAAGGAAAAAGTGTGGGTTCGAAAATGACATGAAATTTTTTATAAAGCCCTATTTCAAGGGGTTCGATCAAACCCCTTAAAATATTATTTTCTCATTGACTTGTGAGGGGTTCTCTCAAACTAACAGTTCGATTGAACCATATGGTTTGACCAAACATCTTCATGGGTTTGGTCAAACATGCTAGTTCGAACGAACTCCCTTACTTAGTGCAAACACATAAAAATGAATTTTCCTTCCTCCATCAAATTATAAACCACTATGGTGGCTTCACCCACAAACACAATAACACCATATTTACATGGAAAACCCAATGAGGGAAAAACCACGGTCAGGATTAACTCACACTATAGAGAATATAAAAAATGATTACAAAAAGACTCACTACCTGAGATAAGGCTCACTGCTTGAAATAAGGACTCACTGTCCACAAGGCTACAACCCAGAGGGCTCACTGCCACAGAGATACAAAGAAGACAAAGAAGACTTATTATAGAGAAACAACAATCCCAATGCAACAAATACTCCACCATAATCACTTATCAACTTGCATGAATGATAAAGTTAGCCTTCTACTCACTACATCTAGAAATTCGGTGTTTAAGCTCTAAACTGAACAACCACACACTTTAAGAATAGCATCAAAGTTGTGTGTATTCTTTCACTTAGCTTCCTTATTTTCTTATGTACAATTTTCATCGTTAGCACATTTTGTATTTATACTATCTCCAAACTTGAAAAGATACAAAGTCAGACATCCAACTTCAAATTTAAATTAGGTCATAACCAAACATCTTAGGGTGGAATTAGAATGAGGGAGACCCAAAACATGCCTTCATCGAGACCCATAATAGATCCAACATGCTTCATCAACTTCAAAAATAGTGCTTAACACATGGTCAACCATACTAGTGTAAAACACGTAGATCAATTAAGCTTGATACTTCCAAATGCCAAAAGCAACTTCAATAGAACCAGGGAAACACAACGCTTGAACCATACACCATAAGACTTCATCAAAGAGAAATTCGGACCAAAAAAAAATATCTCGGACCTCAATCAACACACAAAAAAAACATAATTCACAAACAACAGAACCAACAACCTTCTTTTAATACAATTTTCTCAATATCCTCAACATATACAATCAACAACAACTAGTAGATAATCAGCTAGCAGGTTGACATCAATGACAACACTTCATTCTTCTTTTATTCTTGCAACAATCTTCCCCTTTGTCATTGATGGAAACACATGATGTTTACAAACATCAAAGACACCATACCTATTTTGAAAATACTTCTCAATATTTTTCCATTTTGTGACTCCCCATTTAGAAGATCATCTTCCTCATTACTTGCTTTATCATATTAACTTTCTTTTCCTTTTCGCATGCTCTCTCTCCATTTTTTATTTTTCATATGCTCTCTCTCCCCCTTTGACATCAATGGCAAAGGAAAAAGATATGTCCATTGAAACTTCCTTTGACATGAAAATAGAATACTCATAATGACAACAGTTAGAAAATCTGCTTGCTCCCCCTGAGGGGTAGCCACCCAAAAAAAATAGCCCAAAGAGATATAACTATGAGTCCATCGGATTGATGCATCTCCAAATGCATCTTAGTTTGTAAAAGGAGGGGCAATAACCCCTAGCTTATCCCAGAGATACATAAAAATATCTTTAGGAAGATCCTTTGTAAATATATTTGTAATCTAATCCTTTGTCAAAACATACTCAATCTTGAATTCATTCTCCATGACCTTCTCTCTTAAGAAATGATACATGATAGATATATAAGGGTATGTGCAGGATCATCATGGAAAAAATAGGCCCTTAAGTGGAAAAAAATTAGAAAAATCAGAGTTAGGCAACTTGACGTAAAATTTGAATAAGTTATCTATATTATTTCAAAAATATGTAAGAATAGAATCTATAGCAAATTGAATGTAGTTTCTAAACTGCTAGGTTTATTTTTTTTAAATATATTTGGTGAAAATTTGAAATTTCAAATGCATAGTACTTAAATTTAAAGGAAAAATAAGAAGTAAGTGTCATTACCACCTAACCACAATAAAATGATAATAGTTTTTTTACAATATTTTATATATAAGTAGAGGACTCATGCCCGATGTGATGCATATTTTTTTGTAATTTTTTTCTAAGTAAATAATTAATTACAAATTTTTATTACAACTTTTAAAAATATAAAAACTCGTATGTCGACCACCTTAACTTGTTCAAAACTTCATGAAATTCAATTTTTCTTTTTAATCCTATAGTATGCCAAACATAGAATGTATATGTTTTGGATTCAAAAATGTGATATCATTTGAAAGATATAGATGTTTTAAATCAGCCTATCAATCAGACTTTAGTCATAATTTGAATAGAAAATGAATAATAATTACTTATTAAATTCAAAGTAAAGCATAATTTATATTGGTGGAAAGCTGAGAATCTCCTTTAAAAACCCTTTTGTTTCATCAATTTTGGGTAAAAAAAATTCATTAGCCACATACCCATCATATTGCCACTTTTTGGCCCATCATGATCCTGCACATACCCATGCTTTGTTCTCAAGTGCATCACAGGATTCTTCAAAATATTAATTGCACTTGTATTATCACAAAAGATAGAGATAGGATCATTATTTAGCACTGTGATACTTTTCAATGTCTGTTTCATCCATAAAACTTGTGTGCAACACGATGGAGTAGCAATATACTCAGCTTTAGCAATAGACAAAGAGACTAATTTTTTTTTTACTCAATCGTGCAACCAATCTACATCCAAGAAAGAATGCACCACCACTTGTACTCTTTCTATCATCTATACTTCTAGCCCAATCTGCATCTATAAAAGCACTGAGTGTAAAATCAGTATCTTTAGGCTACCATAATCCATAATCTAGAGTTCCTTTCAAATATATGAATATTCTTTTAACTACAATAATATGTGTTTCCTTAGGATCTTCTTGAAATATAGCGACAAGACAAACCACATGCATAATATCCAGTTTAGTAGCAGTCAAATACAATAGTCCACCAATCATAGATCTATACTTTCTTTGATCATTCTTAGGTGAATCATCATCTTTTCCCAACTTGCATCCAATCACCATAGGGGTACTTACCAATTTGGAACCATCCATCCCAAATTTTCTCAACATTTCTCTCACATACTTAGATTGTGACATAAAAATTCCTTTCTATGTTTGATTAATCTGTAGCCCAAGAAAGAAATTCATCTCACCAAACATAGATATTTCAAATTCTTTCTACATTTATTATGCAAAAATTTTGCACATATTTTCATTTCCTCCAAAGATAATGTCATCAACATATACAGCTACAATCAATATTTTTTCATTTTAAGTCTTGAAGTATAAATTATTGTCTTTTGTACCTTTGTTAAATCCTTGTTGATTCAAGTACTTATCTAACCTTGCATACCAGGCTCTAGGAGCTTGCTTCAGTCCATATAAAGCTTTCTTCAATCTGCACACCATATCCAGTTGATTTGTTAACTGAAATCCTTTAATTTGTTCCATGTAGACCTCTTCATCTAGTTCATTAAAAAATGTTGACTTGACATCCATTTGATAGAATTTGAAATATTTATAAGTAGCTAATGCCAAGAAAATTCTTATAGCTTCCATTCTTGCTACCGGGGAAAATTCTCCTAAAGATCTATACCTTCCACTTGTGAGTAGCCTTTACACACAAGCCTTTCTTTATTTCTGACAACTTTCTCATTCATATTCAGCTTGTTTCTGAATACCCATTTTGATCCAATGATATTTTTGCATATTGGTCTTAGGACCAATTCCCAAGTTTGATTCATTTCAATTTGCAAAATTTCTTCTTTCATTGCTTCCTTCCAATGTTCATCCTCATAGGCTTGGCTTATTGACTTGAGATCAATTTCAGAGAACAAGCACAAATTTACTTCAACAACAACTTTGCTTCTAGTCAAGAAACCTTTCATCTTGTCTCCAATAATTTGACTTTCTAAATGATTCCTCGATACATATTTCAGTGTTCTAGGGGACATTACCGAAGCATCATTTTATCTTTCATTTTGCTCTTTCTACTCATCTCTATCCTATTCTTCCATAATTTCTTCTATTCTCACATAGTCATGTTCATCAGACACATATCCATCAATATCAATAGAATTCTTCATTTTTTCATCAACCTTCACATTCAAGCTCTCCACAATCTTCCTCAATATTTTGTTGAAACATTCGTATGCATTTCTTTTAGTAGAGTAACCAAGAAATATTCCTTCATTACTTCTTGCATCAAAATTTCCCAATGTTTCCTCATCTCTTTTGATATAACATTTTCTTTTGAATACCTTGAAATATTTAACTGTTAGAATTCTTCCATGCCATAGCTCATAGGGAGTGGGTATGTGTAGGATCATCATGGAAAAGATATGCCCTTAAGTGGCGATCAAATTCAGAAAAATCAAAGTTAGGCAACTTGACGTAAAAATTTGAATAATTTATCTATATTATTTCAAAAATATGTAAGAATAGAATCTGTAGAAAATTGAATGTAGATTCTGAACTCCTAGGTTTATTTTAAAAAAAAAGTCTATTTGGTGAAAATTTAAAATTTCAATGCAATAGTACTTAAATTTCAGGGAAAAAATAAAAAGTAGGTGTCTATCTGACCACCCTAACCACAATAAAATGATAATATTTTTTTATAATATTTTAGATATAAGTAGAAGACTCATGTCCCGATGTGATGCATATTTTTTTGTAATTTTTTCTAGGTAAATAATTAATTATGAATTTTTTATTACAACTTTTGAAAAATATAAATACTCATATGTCTAACCACCTTAACTTGGTCAAAACTTCATGAAATTCAATTTTTTTTTAAATCCTATATTATGCTAAGCATTGATTTTGACACATGTTTTGGATTCAAAAAATGTGATACCATTTGAAAGCTATAGATTTTTTTCAATTAGCCTATCAATGAGGACTTTAGTCATAATTCAAATAGAAAATGAATAATAATTATTTATTAAATTCAAAGTAAAGCATAATTTATATTGGTGGAAAGTTGAGAATCTCCTTTAAAACCCTTTTTGTTTCATCAATTTTGGGTAAAAAAAGGTCGTCAGCCACATACCCTACACATAACCATCATATCGCCACTTTTTGGCCCATCATGATCTTGCACATACCCGATTCTTTGTATTGTTTTCTCTTTCCTGAACTTGATTGAATACATACACAACAGTGTGAATAGCTTCTTTCTAATAAACTTCTAGTAATCTGAATTCAATGATCGTTCACGTAGCAACTTCTTGAACTATTATATTTTTCCTTTCAACAACTCCATTCTGTTGAGGAGTTCTTGTAGCATATAACTATCTCTTTATTCCATTCACTTCAGAAAACATATTAAACTCATGGGAGGTGAATTCACCACCTCCATCAGATCTCAAGCATGTTATCTTCAAATTCAGTTCATTTTCAACCATAGCCTTGAATGCTTTGAATCTATCTAATGCTTCTTATTTTTCTCTTAAAATTTTGTAAACCATGTATATCTAGAATAATCATCAATTAAAAGCATAAAGTACCTTTCACCAAGTAGACTTTGCACTCTCATGGGACCACAAAGATTAGTATGAACCAAATAAAGCAATCCAGTAGTATATTGTTCTCTTAATCTGTAATGATTTCTTGTTTGCTTCCTGAACTGGCAATTCCTGTAAATAGCATTTATAGGCTTTGTAATTCTCGATAGATCTCTCATGGCTTGAATAGTACTAATCCTTTCCAAGTTATCAAAATTCATGTGACACATTCTCTTGTTCCATAACTAGCTGTCATTTATCTGAGTCATAAAACATCGTCCATCAACACCATTAAGCTGATAAATATTCCCTTCAAATTTCTTTCATGTAGAAATCAAAGTTTTGGATCCTTTATGGATCTCACACTTCTCATCCTTAAACACAAGATCATATCTCTTTCTACACATTTGACCAACACTCAACAGATTATGTTGTAAAATCTTAACATAGTAGACATCGCCAGTATGATGCTTGCCATCAAAACTTACTAAACCTATCCCACAAATTTTAGCACAAGTATCATCTCCAAACATAACCAGACCTCCATCATATTTTTCAAGTTTCAAAAACTTACTCTTGTCACCAATCATGTGATGTGAAAAACCACTATAGACTACCCAAAAATTATTTTCTTGTTTAGCATGTGGGGTGGAGATAATTGTACCTTCATTTCTCTCCTTCTCCTTCTCTTTCTCCATCTCTAGAGGACTTTCCTTTCATTGTCTTTCTCAATTTGTAGAAGTGGGTTCATCTTTAATTTCCATTAAAAAGCATTCATTGTCATCTGGATCTTCATATTTTGAATCTTCATCTAAAATACTAGCATTCTCATTAACACAGTAAGCTCTATTAATCTTCTTTCATTCCTTTCTTTCTCATATCTTTATTTATTCTTTTTAGCTCTTTTCAGACACTTTGCAGCATAGCAACCAATTTCTTGACAACTAAAGCATTTAAAGGGAAATTTTCCTTCATTCTTTGTAGAGCCTTTTCTCAACCTTCTTACAAAGTTAGCCTCAATTTCTTCAAAGTTCTCTTCATCTGAATCTTCAATTTTTGTAGCTTTAAAACCAGTCTTTGTTTTTCCTCCATTTCTTAGATTCGACTTCCACATTTCATAAAATGTCAAAAATCCTAAGAACAGATCCTTAGAACAAATCTTGTAATCTATAGTCTACTAAATAGCACTCACCCTTTCACTGTAAAGCATTAGGAAGAGTTCTGATAATCTTCTTTACAATTTTGGTTTCATCTGTAGTAGCACCAAGATATCGCATTCCAACCACTACCTCATCCAATCTCTATACATAGGCTTTAACATTCTCATCTTCAAACATATGTAGAAGATCAAAATGTGTTTCCAAATTCTATAATTTTTCCCCTTTCACCCTTTCATCACCATTGTGTGCTCATTCTAAAGCATCCTAGGCTTCCTTAGCTATCTTAAAATTCTAAACCTTAATCAACTCGGAATGTACCAAACTATTCTTCAAGCTAAACTTTGCCTTGTTATTCGCTTCATGTGCTCTAATTTCTTCAGGTGTACTTAGACCATTCGCAGGAGGAGTGTAGGGATTCTTATAAGATTTCTCTACATCAAATCCATAATACTCTAGATATACTTCCATCAATACTTTCCATATACCATAGTTAGTTCCATCAAACCTCAGACAATCAAAGACCATTTTTTTAGCCATTGCATACCTTCCTCAAAAGATTGAACTCTTCACCAAGGAACCAAGCTCTAATGCCAATTGATGGATATGACAACTAAGAGGGGGGTGAATCAGTTGTCACAAATTATAACCTTAAATTCAATTACTGGAACTAACACATAAAATGATTAAGTGATTAACCATCAAATGCAAATGCACAAACATAATAATACTAGATTTACTTGGAAAACCCAATGAGGGAAAAACCATGGTGAGGATTAACTAATAATATATAGAATATCAAAACCAATTACAAAAAGGCTCACTTCCTGAAATAAGGACTCACTGTCCACAGGGCTACAACTCGGAGGTCTCACTACCATAGAGATATAAAGAAGAAAAAGAAGACTTGTTATAGAGAGACAGCAATCCCAATGCAAGGAAGATTCCACCACAATCACTTATCAACTTGCATGAATGATAAAGTTAACCTTTTACTCAATACATTCAAAAACTCAGCGTTTAAGCTCGACACCGAATAACCACACACTTAACTCACACACTTTAAGAATAGCATTGAAGTCACATCTGCTCTTTCACTTATCTTTCTTCTTTTCTTATGTACAATTTTCATCATTAGCATATTTTGTATTTATACTATCTCCAACCTTGAAAAGATATAAAGACAGCCATCCAACTTCAAATTCAAATTAGGTCAGCGCAAAACATCCTAGGGTGGAATTCGAATGAGGGTGACCCAAAATACATGCTTCATTGATACCCATAATAGATCCAACACAATTCATCAACTTCAAAAGTAGTGTTTGACACATGGTTGACCATACTAGTGTAAAACACATAGATCAATTAAGCTTGATACATCCAAATGCCAAAACCAACTTCAATAGAACCAGGGAAACACAACTCTTGAACCATATTCCATAAGACTTCATCAAAGAGATATCCAGACTAGCAACAAATATCTCAAACCTCAATCAACACACAGAAAAAACATAGTTCACAAGCACCAGAACCAACAACCTTATTTTAATATAATTTTCTCAATATCCTCAACATATAAAATTAAAAACATAACTAGTTGACAAGTTGACATCAATGACATCACTTCATTCTTCTTCCATTCTTGCAACACAAATGATTTTTTTGTTCAACTACTAGGGGTATCATGATTAAGTTTTGGTTGAATCTTTGAAAAGTCCAATTTTGCACACTTCTCAGTAGATGTGTTGATGTGGCAAGTTGCATGATGAGTCACACCTCCAAACTTTAGTTATAGATAGATAAGAGGCTAGTCCATATTTAAAAAAAAAACCAAAATTCCTATGGTATTCTAGGAAATCACCACATTCTTGCAAAGTTAGCCTGCATGACCCCTCTCCCCTAGAAGAAGGTACAATGGTTACACATATTTATAGTTATTGATTTATGAATTATATTTTAAATAATTTATTATCTAAGTTAATATTAGTCTAGTTTTAGAAAAATTAATATTTGTAATTATTATAATAATATTATAAATAAATAAAATTATAATTATTAGCATATTAATATATGTTATAATATGTTCATATATGTTGATGGAAAATTATACGTAAGTTAACATGTCAAGAAGATGTATTTTTTGTTATCTATATAATTCTATAATACAACTTTGAAATACATCAATATTGTTTGCAATATTTAAAAAATGGTTGTACTGCATATTTGCTTGTAGTTAATTGATAGAAAGACTTGTAATAATTTCAATTTCAATGAATTTGTAGTTGATGATTTGCTTTGGTTGTATGAAATGAGCTTGGATTTTTTTTTTTCTCATCCATCTTTTTTGTTCTTACACATTGAAATAAGAAGTTAGTGGACTTGTATCATAAATGCATGGTTGGTCTTATGTTAAGGGTACATATTGTACAAAAAAAAAATTGTGCTAAGCAAAGGGATTATAGGTGAGAAAATATACATTCGATAGTACATGGGAAATCATTCATGAAAAAATATAAAATTGTTGTTTGATTGAAAAATAGTAATACATAAAATATGTAACAAAACATTATAAAAATACATATATCCAAAAATTAGATAGAACAATCTATATTTACATTTATATACTATAATATCTTAATAAAATAATTAGAACTCTATGCAATATTTTACTTCATGAAAAATATGCATCCTTCTTGAAGAGTTTTGTTGCTTAAAAAATGGTTTCAAAATCAATCTCTCTACAACTAGAAGTGCAATATATTAACAATAAATGAAAAGTTGATCTAAAAGAATTAAATTGTTTGAGCTAACAAATTCTTAAACTCAAGACAAGATTTTTGTAATATCTAAATGAAAGCATTAGCTTCGAGATTAAAAATATGATAGATCATATACTAAATTGGAATAACTAAAATAGTTCCACACTTTAGAAAACTATTTACAAAAAAATAAATTATTAACATTATGTTTTAAACTTAAATCAAAATATCTATAATTAGGGTGAACTATGACAATAGATGAAAACATATAACAATAGCTATATGTAAAATATCTTCCAACCAAGAATATTTGTGTTCCTTGAAGTCTCTTCACAATCATTGCAGGGGATACAAAATGAAATTTGAAATGTATGCAAAAAGAATGGTGTGCAAGAGGAATGGGAAAGTTATGTCCTTAACCTTGTCTATGCAGTTGTAATGTCGTAAAATTGCACCCCTCACAATTTCACATTCTTATATCCGCTTTAGTGTCCACTGCCTTAGAATCTTACATGTAGGTTCATTTTATCCCTTGCATCAACAACACCCCTTTTCAACAACTACCCTCACATGTTAGCTTTGCATCAAACCTTGTGATTTTCCCTTTCATGTCATTTTGTAGCGTGATGTGTCCGGACACTAGCACGCCGCGCGGGCATCTACGCGCCATGCTAGTGTCCTGTGACATTTTAATGTTCAAACAACTGCCTTTTAGCATGTTTTCCACTTGTCATCTCCTTTGGTCAGTGGTAACAGCTTGAGATGCCTTGTAATCACCGGGAAGCTTCTTTTTGCCTATCTTCTCTCTTTAAATTTTATCTTTTCAATCCATTTGTCTCTCTTGCTTCACTCTAACTTCTCTCTAGCTTTGGGTCTAGCTTTCCACCCTCCAACTCTTGCTTGCAAAACTTCATATAGCTTGCTACACAAGCATTCTTACATCTTTTCAAGCTCTCTTTGCAGCATTCTCAAGCTTTTACAACATTCCTTGCAACACTCTTGGTTCTTGCAGCTATCTTGCTCTCTCCCTTTGCAGCTCCTTTGTTTCTTGTAGGTTCATCTCCCTCATCTCATGCTTGTGGGCATCCTAGGATTCCATATCCCCTATCTATTGCATCTACATATTGTGATACGAGTTCTCCTCCTTGTGTGGGGATTGCTTTTATCACCTCTTTTCTGATACAATTTCTTCTCCTCAAGCAAGGTTTTCTTTTATAACTCATACTTGGTGGTGCGGGTTCTACTCTTGAAGTGGGTTTTGATTTCACCACATGCTTTGTCCATTTCAACTCATCTCTCTTTATCTTTTGGCTGTTCGTGGAGGTGGGAACACCAAAACAAGGGTTTGACTAAGGCCAACCCCTATACAACCCCAACACTTTCTCCAAATATTACACTTACAGGTATTAAATAAATTATCATGCTAGAGGCTTCATCACTTGTGTGGTTTTGAGCATTTCCTTTCTATCTTTCATTCTCTTTATCATTTCTATTTTGCTTCATTTCAACTTTATCACATTCTGTTATTTTCCAGTACTTTTGAAGTTCTTAGTAATTAGATTACTAGTAGTCATTTATCTATTTTCTGTGACATTCTCGCTTTCTAGTCCGTATGGATGCCAACATGCTAGAGAGATTCCAGTGTGCTGCACTTTCATCCCAGAACCATGCTTCCATCTTTTGGTGAAGATCTCGGCAGTTTTTCTAGAAAATGTTTGTGGCTTTCTCTTTCTAATTCTAGAACTCTCACATTGTTCCTTGAGGTAGTTTAGGGAAGTTCACCCCATGAGGCTCTCTAAATGAAGAGAACTCGTCAGTAGAGAATCCCCCTTCTCCATATTTTGGTGAACCTGATGTGAACCAAAAAACTAGATATTTGTTTACCCCTACTTAGTGGGGTCATAACTTTTGACCCGATGCTCGAAATTCAAAATTGTTTGCACTATTGAAAAGGTCTCCAAGAGAACTAGTTTAGTCCCTAAAATACAATGCCTTTGGCTATTTAATTTTAGGGACTGATGCATGTTTTGAAATCAAATTCTTCTCTAAAGACCTTCGAAAATGCAAAAATTACTAGAACCTATAAACTACTAAAAATATGGATTTGCGGTTTTTCTTAGTTCTATTATCAGCTAACTTGTTTATTCATTATTTATCATATTTAACTTACTATTTTCAAAATGAATTTAATATTTTCTTTTATTAGTTCAATATCTGATTTTTTTTAGAGTGTTAATTACGTTCCATTTCATGCATGTGATGGTGACTTGGCTTTACCCATGTAACTCAGTATCTTTGATCCTTCTCATGAGATTCATCTTGCTTTGGAGGATAACTTGTTGCAAGAAGATGAAATCATTGATACCTTCTCTTCATTCTTGGAATGCACTCTCTTCTAGAGATGATGCATCTATGAATGACAAATCTCATCTTTATTCCAATGTACTCTCTTCTAGAGATGGTGCATCAGTGAATGATAAATCCCCTTCCACATTTGGTCATGTTTGGATTGATGTTGACAATATGTCTTCAAATAATTATTCTACTAGTTGTGATGATTCTGTAAATGTAATCTATGTCTCTGTTACCCCTCAAAGGCCTAAGATACCAATGATTTATGTGACTCCAGCTAGTCCTTCTCCTTAAAGGATTTGTTCTATTGATGGTGTTCTATTTGATGGTGATTCTCCTGATCTTTCTAAGGCTCCCTCTTATAGAGTGGTAGCCCATACTTATGAGGATAGAATGAATAAACAACCAAGCCCTTTTCAAGCTCCTAAACCTACGACTAAAGAACCCATTGATTACGATATTGTTGAGAACCTTCACATTACTCTAGCCAAGATCTCACTATGGGACTTGCTTCAGTCTACTCTGGTTTATCAAGGTATGCTTCAAGAAGCTTTTCAAAAGATCCTCTTTCCTTCTTCTACTAGGCTGATAGATGTTGATGCATTGATAACTCATATTCGTGAGGATCTATCAAATGTCATGTTCTATCTGTAGGAACTTCTGCCCCTGGATCTGTAGTTAATCCAGCAGATCCTCTAATGATCATAGTCAACATTAATAATATCAACATTAGACATACTCTCATTGACTTTGGTTCAATGCTAAATGTATGTAGCATTGATCTATTGCCTAAGATTAATATTGATTCATCTTCTCTTAATGCTTCTCCTGTTGACATTTGTGGGTTCAACAATGCCAGTCGAAAAACCCTAGGCACGATTGTATTACCTTTGCGTCTTGGAATTATTACTACATACCTACTCTTGTATATTTTATGTCAAAAAAATTACCATATAACCTTCTTCTTGGTAGACTATGGATTCATGATATGGATGCAGTCCCGTCTACCTTGCATAAATCTTTTAAGTTAATTTGTAACAATCAAGTAGTCATAGTTAAGGCTGACCTTGAGGCTATGCACTTATGTGAGATGGAAATCATTGATTAGCTTTCAGTTGTTCCTACTCTTATTCCTTGATTGTATTCCAATATGTTGATGTTTATTCTAGCAGTACCTACTACAAAGGATACTCTTGAGATAGATGTCCCTAGAGAAGATCCTTTTGAAGCAAGAAATCTTAAGTCTACTCCTCCTACCTCTTCTCAATAAAATGCATGTCTCGATCATGATTGGGGTTCCTTAAACTTTACAAATTCCTTCATTAGGGAATATAAAGTTGACCCAATCCACTTAGACTTTCCAATAACATCATCCAAACTTGCTATCAAAGATGATCATTCTTTTGTATCATGGGATAGTGTAAATTGTAATGTTCTTAGTGTTGATCCTCATTTTGAGGAAGGTGATTACGCTTTTGCTAAAGGGTATGTGCAGGATCATCATGGAAAAAATAGGCCCTTAAGTGGCAAAAAATTTAGAAAAATTAGAGCTAGGTAACTTGACGTAAAAATTTGAATAAGTTATCTATATTATTTCAAAAATATGTAAGAATAGAATCTATAGAAAATTGAATGTAGTTTCTAAACTACTAGTTTTTTTTAAATCTATTGGGTGAAAATTTGAAATTTCAATGCAGTAGTACTTAAATTTAGGGAAAAAATAAGAAGTAGGTGTCTGTCTGACCACCCTAACCACAATAAAATGATAATATTTTTTTATAAAATTTTAGATATAAGTAGAGGACTCATGTCCCGATGTAATGCATATTTTTTTGTAATTTTTTTCCAAGTAAATAATTAATTATGAAGTTTTTATTACAACTTTTAAAAAATATAAAAACGCATGTGTCTAACCACCTTAACTTGGTCAAAACTTTATGAAATTCATATTTTTTTTAATCATATAGTATGTGAAGCATAGAATGTGATGCATGTTTCAGATTCAAAAAATGTGATACCGTTTGAAAGCTATAGATGTTTTTCAATCAGCCTATCAATGAGGACTTTAGTCATAATTCAAATAGAAAATGAATAATAATTATTTATTAAATTAAAAGTAAAGCATAATTTATATTGGTGGAAAGCTGAGAATGTCCTTTAAAAACCCTTTTCATTTCATCAATTTTGGGTAAAAAAAATTTTCCAACCACATACCCTACACGTACTCATCATATCACCACTTTTTGGCCCATCATGATCCTGCACATACCCTAAAGAGGATAGTGTTAGCAATCCTATTAATAAGGATGATGGAAATCCAATTGGAGACATAATCCCCATTGCTGGAACAATGCTCTCTATGAAGATCCTCCCCCTTCTCAAGATTTGCAAGTGTGATATGGCTATGGGCATAAAGGTTGTGGGCGTAATGAACAAGGAATTCAAGTCCCTATAGAATTCACACCTCACAATCATAATTTGGGGCTTGGTTGCTTGGATGAACAACCTAAACAGAAGGCATGGTTTAGTGACATGAATTCTTCTTGACCTTTTTCTATTGAAAAAATTCATCCTCCTTTGTCTTCGATCTTCGTATCTTCTTCTTTTGAGTAGTCTAGCTTTTCTCCACAACAGAAAGGGTTGCTTCCTGATCCTCATCCTTTGTCTAAGCAAGAACATATCTTGTTGAGGCTTCTAAAAGCCCGCTTGATTACTCTTCCTCGTCCTAAGATATCTTACAAACATAATAAAGAAAGACATTCTTTCTGTGCATACCATTGAGTGGCTGTCCATTCCACTAGTGAATGTAAGGCCTTGAAGAATAAAATACAACTTCATGATTCAAGCACCATCACTCATTTATTTGTTGATGCACCTACCTATTCTTTAAATGAAAAATGATATATGAAGATGTACCTCTATCCTACATGTTCTAAGTATCTTGCATGGTTCTCCTCCCCTGTATGTTGGGGGCAATGATAAATTGTTCTAGAGATGTGTGTCCTCCTAAGGACCCCATCTCTTCTCTATATCTTTCAAATGAAGCGTCCCTTGAGTGGACCCCTCTTCTCTTTTGGGGGGTTCCTAAGTGACCCCCTTTGAAAGCTTTTCTCTTAAGTGAAATAATTTGCATCTAGCTTGGGGCTAGCTTGACCAGACCTCACTTTTCAAACAACACATCCCTTGTGTGGACCCCCATTTATTTCAAAGGGTTCCCGAGGGACACCTTTGAAAGCCTCCCAATTTTTTGACAGTCTGTGTGACTGTCCGCTTGACTACCTACATGGCTTCTTTATTTTCAGACATGCTTTATCTGTAGGTAAACATGTTGCTTTGTAGGTGTGCCTGTAAAGCCACTTTTTGACTCTGTGGAGTCTCCTCCTTTGGGTTTCCTCCATGAAAGAGATATTGCGGGATGCCTCCTTGCAAGTCTATGGGCCTGTAAGGAGCTTCTTTCATTGGATTTCCTTCATGTGAGAGATCTTGGGGGATACCTTCTTATAGGTTTGTGGGTCTATAAGGCACATACTTCACAGGGCTTCCTTCATATGAGAGATCTTGGGGGATGCCTCCTTGCAGGTATGTGGGCCTGTAAGGAACTTACCTTTCTGGGTATCCACCATGCATGAGAGATCTTGGGGCTATCCTTCTTGTAGGTGTACAGGCCTGTAAGACGCTTTCATCCTGTAGGATATGTCCATTGTTGGTCTATGTGCCTTCGATGCACTTCATTCAAACCTCTCCAGGAGATAGTACCTGTCAACCATCTCTCTTGGAATTCTCATTCCTTTCTAGTTTCTCCCTCTTAAATTATCTTCTCAATTGTATATACCAAATCAAAGATCTGCATCTTCTTCATCCTGGGTATATGCTCATTCTCCTCTTCATTTAAGAATTCTTCTATCTTTTAATTTGGGGACGATGCAATGTACTGAGACAACCATTTACATCAAGGTCTCTTTCACTTTGCTAACTCAAATCCTTTAGTTTTTATGTGCTAACATTGTTGTCTGGTGCAGGTTTTTCTTGTCTAATGTATTTTTTCTATAGGTCTTCAGCCTAGGGGCATGCTTCCATGGTTTGAAGAGTTTTCTACTTTCTCTATAGTATCCTTTTGGGATAATGATGTTATTTATTTTTAGTAGATTTCCTTTAATGTGCATATTAGTGTAGATTCATATGCCCACTAAAGTGGGGACAAAATGTAATGTCGTAAAATTGCACCCCTCGCAATTCATATACAATCTTGTATCTGCTTTAGTTTCCAATCCCTTAGCATCTTTTGTAGGTTCATTTTAGCCCCTGCATCAGTCTTTTTCCCTTCTCAAGATGCTTAGCACCCCTTTTCAACAACTACCCTCACATATCAGCTTTGCATTGAACCTTGTGATTTTCCTATTTGTGTCATTTTGTAGTGTGATGCATCTAGACACTAGCATGCCACGTGGACGTTAGCATGCCACGTGGATGTTTGTGTGTCGCGCTAGCATCCTATGACATTTTAACATTCAAACAACCACCTTTGAGCATGTTTTCCACTTGTCATCTCCTTTGGTTAGTGGTAATAGCTCAAGATGCCTTGTAACCACTTGGGAAGATTCTTTTTTCCTCTCTTCTCTCTTTAAATGTTATCTTTTCAATCCATTTGGTTCTCTGCTTTCACTCTAACTTCTCTTTAGCTTTGGATCTATCTTTCCACCCTCCAACTCTTGCTTGCAAAACTTCATCTAGCTTGCTACACCAACATTCTTACATCTTTTCAAGCTCTCTTTCCAACATTCTCAAACTTTTACAACATTCCTTGAAACACTCTTGGTTTTTGCAGCTATCTAAGTTCTCTCCCCCTTTGTAGCTCCTTTGGTTCTTGAAAGTTCATCTTCCTCATCTCATGCTTGTGGGAATATTGGGATTCCATATCCCCTATCTATTGCATCTACAGGTATGTGCAGGATCATGATGGGCCAAAAAGTGGCAATATGATGGGTTTGTGGCTGACGACCCTTTTTTTACCCAAAATTGATGAAACGAAAAAGGTTTTTAAAGGATATTTTAAACTTTCCATCAATATAAATTATGTTCTACTTTGAATTTAATAAGTAATTATTATTCATTTTCTATTTGAATTACGACTAAAGTCCTGATTGATAGGCTGATTGAAAAACATCTATAGCTTTCAAATGGTATCACTTTTTTTGAATCCAAAACATGCATCACATTATATGCTTTTCATACTATAGGATTAAGAAAATAAAAATTGAATTTCATGAAGTTTTGACAAAGTTAAGGTGGTTAGACATAAGATTTTTTATATTTTTTAAAAGTTGTAATAAAAAAATCATAATTAATTATTTACTTGGAAAAAAATTACAAAAAAATATGCATCACATCAGAACATGTGTCCTCTACTTATATCTAATATATTATAAGAATATATTATCATTTTATTGTGGTTAGGGTGGTCAGACAGACACCCACTTGTTATTTTTTCCCTGAAATTTAAGTACTACTGCATTGAAATTTCAAATTTCCACCAAATAGATTTTTTTTTTTTTTAAAAAGCCTAGTACTTTAGAAACCACATTCAATTTGCTACAAATTCTATTCTTACATATTTTTAAAATAATATAGATAACTTATTCAAATTTTTACATCAAGTTGGCTAACTCCAATTTTTCTAAATTTTTTGCCACTTAAGGGCATGTTTTTTCCATGGTGATCTTGCACATACCCCTATATATTGTGATATGGGTTCTCCTCCTCATGCAGGGATTGCTTTTATCACCTCTTTTGTGATTCAGGTTTTCCTCCTTGAGCGAGGTTTTCTTTTATCACTCATACTTGGTGGTGTGGGTTCTACTCCTGAAGCGGGTTTTGCTTTCACCACACGCTTTTTCCATTTCAGTTCATCTCTCTCTATCTTTTGGTTTTCCATGGTGGTGGGAACACCAAAACAGGGGTTGACTGAGCCAAACCCCTATACAACCCCAACATTTTCTCTAGATCTTACACTTTTTAGTATTGAAGACATTCTCATACTGGAGGCTTCATCATTTGTGTGGTTGTGAGCATTTCCTTTCTATATTTCATTCTCTTTATGATTTCTATTTCGCTTCATTTCAACTTTATCACATTCTGTTATTTTCCAGTACTTTTGAAGTTCTTAGTAATTAGATTGCTAGTATTCATTTAGCTATTTTTTGTCACATTCTCACTTTTTGGTCTGTATAGATGACAATGCACGAGAGAGATACCAGCACACCACGCTATCATCCGAGAACTGCACTTCCATCTTTTGGTCAAGAGCTCATTAGTTTGTCTAGAAAATATTCATGGCCTTCTCTTTCTGATTCTAGAACTCTTGTGTTGTTCCTTGAGGTAGTTTAGGGTAGTTCTCCTCATGAGGCTCTTTGAATGAAGAGAACTCGTGAGTGGTGAATCCCCCTTCTCTACAACATTTAATTCAACATGAATGTGAAAATATTCTATAATAAAAACTGTTCTAGATATGATTATCCATGAACCAAATAAGAACACCATTATTAGTACCTATCATTAGGTAGATACTATCACACTCTATTTTATTTAAAAATTAGATTACTATATGTATCTATTAAGAATTCAAAAGTTAGAATTTTTATATAATAAAATATTTATCTTTTGCAAAGTTAAGATGCAAAATGTTTAATTACATGTATTCAAAAAATGAATTATTGGCAATTCGAATAACTGAGGAGTTTCACCAACCACTATGCAGCTCAACAACAATAACCTATCATGGCCTTTCACTCGCTCAAGCAACTGAGGTGACTAGGATTTGGTTAGAAGGGGACTCCCTTAATATCATTAATTTTCTCTTTAAAGCTAAGTCCATCGTCTTGGTCCATTTCTTATTTAATTGAGGATCCCCTTTCCATTATTGATTCCTTTGTTGAGGTTAAACTTACTCATGTATTTTGGGATGCTAACTCTCTTACTGATGGTTTTGCCAATTTGGGAGTAATGACTCATAATTATTGGTACTCATGATGCCATTTTGTTTAATTTTTAGAGTATTTCTAATAATGACCAAATTTCATGTCATGGTTGCGGATACATGGGAAGATAAGTTATTTTCTTTCCTATTCCTTTGGTTTTTGAACTTAGAGTTCAGAGCTTTCTCATTTAATTATTGCATATCTTCAGATTATGAGATCATGGGTTGGGATGTAATGGATGGTTATACTTGGGATGTCAGGATTACATGGATTGTGGGTGTTATTTTGTTTTGCTTCTGGATTGTTTGTTTAACCCCTTATGTGCAAAGGAACAATACAAAGGCTATGCGTAGGTTGTTTCAGGTTGCTATGGGAGGGGATTATTGTAGATTTGAGCCTTTTTCATGCAAATAAATTAGTGGGAATGAGATAGTTTGGGAATATCTAGAGAAGTGTGGTGTTTGCCCCTATATGCTCAGTCTTCATGGTTCTAATTTAGAGGTGATGAAGGAATTTGTGAATGGTTGGAATAATAGAGTTATGTGCTACCAAAGTGTGGAGGCCAATATCACCATGGAATTTATTGCTGAGATTACTGGTTTATCTACAAAGGGCAAGAATTTTTATAGGGATTGGGCTACATGTAAGACTACCTTAGATAATTTTTTCAAAGGAAAGGAGTAGCAGAGGCTTAGGTGCATTGGTACTAGAGGGTATGATCGGAAATCAATCAAACCACTTTGGAGAGATGTGACTCTCGTGATTATGAAATTTTTCATGGTGGAGGCAAGGTACTCTATGATTTATGCCTATCATTTTATGTTGTTCAATCATTTATGTCACAACAATTTGGTTTCGTTCCCCTATTACTTGCTTTTTTCTATGGAAACTAGTTTTGATGCTCACAGAAAGAACCTAGTAAGGAAATTATTCATGAAGGCCTTATGAATCTTATAATTGACCATAGTAAATTGAAATTGTTACCTAAGATTCCTAAGCTCTCTTCTGCTGGTAAAAAGAAGGGAATAAGGTATGGTTATGATATTGGTGGGTCAATGGAGAAGTGAGATGGTGACTATGAGGAAGATTTTGAAGATGAGGAATCGTTGGAGGCTGAGGGGAATTCAAAGGAAGAGTAGGAGGCCTTTATGTGTTGTTCAAAGGGCTATGATATGAATATTGAAATGATGGAGGTTGTTGCTCCTTTTGGTAAAAAGAATGTGAAGGGAAAGAAAGGGGGCCATAAGAAGAAGTGTGCTCTTAAGCTAGGGGAAGCTGGGATGAAAGGAATAAAGGAGACTCTTCTTCCTTGTGTCAAGGGGTTTTAGGGGAATTCTCATGAGGGAAATGAGTAGGCTATGGCGGATATTGTTTAGGAGGGAAATGAGCAGGCTATGATGGACATTGTTTAGGAGGGAAATGAGAAGGCTATCATGGATAATGTTTTGGAAGGTGCGAGATTTGTGAATTCTAGGATGGCTCTTCCTAGCCATGGTGGTTTGGAGACCCCTCTTTGCATGAATGATGAGAAAGTTAAGCAGGTAGAATTCAAGGATGGGCAGCTTGAGTTGTTGGAAAAGTTGACCAATTTCTTTGAGAAACATAGGGTGAAAGTTGAAGTAATTGATGTTGAAGACTCTCCTATGGAGGATGTGGAGGCAAAGGGTGTAGAGTGGAAGGACCTCCATGAGAATGTAGATGTTCCCACTATTGAGCCGATCAATTGCGAGGAGATCAATATGGATCTTTTTTGTAGAATGGCAGAAGATGACAACACAAACCTTCTCTCTCTTATGAAATGGCTCTTTTTGAAGGTTAAGGACCTTAATAATAGGCTTAAATATTAGTAGGATGTCTTTGTAGCTTTGGTAAACTGTAATCAAAGGGAATGCTCGATGAGAGATAATGTCAAAACCATGAATGTGATCCTTGATAAGTTAGCTATGGATGCTAACATACTTGGAAAAAATCATGAGGAGAGGCTGACTTCTTTGGAAAAGGCAGTTCTCAGGGTGAATGAGGACTGGGTAGTGGCTATGGAGGATAGAATGAAAAAGATTAGCAATGACTTGCAAGTTGTGGTTAGAATAAGTAATTAGTCCCTGAAGTCTAGTGCATAGGTCTTGTCTTTATTGAATGAGAAAATCATCAATTAGACTGGTAAGAGCTTGGACCTGGGTGAGCATGAGGAGGCTATAGTTGAGATTAACCATATGAACCTGACAAAGAAGGATGTGGATACTGTGCCTTACCTACGTATGAGGAGAAAGATGTAGAGATGCACAATAGGGTCATCTCTTGTAATGTGGACTCGACTAAGGTTCTTGATAATTTGTTGTAGTTGTTGGTAGTTCAACCTTCTGTACTAATGTTTTTCTATTAGTTTGCTGATAAAATTTTTAGTGTTTTCTTTTGTCAACATTTTTTAATTTTTTGGGTTGATGGTGCTTATGTGTCTTTCTCTTTAGCAGCTTCCTTTCATTGTACAGGATTTCAAGGCCCCTTTAAAACCTTCTTTTCCTTATAAAAAAATGAGGATTTTCACACATTTTTGAAGCCATCAAATTGTTTGAGATAAACAAAACTTTTAAAATAATAAAATATTAGATATTTAAATGTGTTATGTACTAGAAACATTTTTTATTTAAAAATAGAGATAACGTGTATTAAAATTGTCATATACATTGCAAACAAAAGAGAGCACACAAGGAGTTGTCAATTTGCAAGCCTTACACATACACTATGGTTACAAATGACAAAAACACTACAACTCAAATATGAAAATTTTATTTTAGTCAATCACTTTAACTTGCATAGTTAATATTTTCCCATGTCTCATTTGTCATATGGCTTATTATTTATGGTCAAATAAAATGTTCAAATGTTCAAGGCATCTAGCTAGGTATCTAATTTTATGGTTGCAACCCAAATCAAACACAATTTTTTGTTGTGAATGTAGCCCATTTTTGTGATCTCGATCATAATGAAAACTATCTCTTTCTTTTAACTCTTTAATGAGAATTATTTATCTCCTAAGTTCTCTGATGACATTAAAGGAAAGAACACAATCATTCAACTTCAAATGATTAGATATAGAATCTTGGTATTGCTCCCCTATAACATCACATGTACCTATATTAACTATTTTATCCAATAGTCTTTATTTTTATCCTACAAACATCAAGTTCAACTATTTCCTATCCAGCTTCGAGATTACACATTTGATCATATTTATTAATTAATTGAAAATCATAATACAACCAATGTTTATTTTCAATTAACTAATAAATACAATCAAAGGTGCATTCTCAAGGCTAGATAGATATTTTATACATTTCATCAAGTTCATGATGTCTTATGCTTTTGACTTTATCTTTCCTTATGCTTATAACAGTTCACATGAGAACAATAAATTGAATTAGAATGTGGAAAACAATTAACCTAGAAAATTTGAACAACAAGTATAACTTGCACTAAATGATGTGTATATTTTTTTTTGTATTTTTTAGGATTGAATTTTTTTGAAATTTATGGGAAATAATCCATCTAATTCACCTCACTTCATGATCATAGAAAATTTTCCAAACTAACTCAAATTTCGTATCAAATGTATTGTACTAGTCAAATTACATTAAATCATCAAGCTCTCTAGAATGAATTTGCAGCTTATGTGTTAGGACATTTGAGCCACCTTGGTGATTTATAAGAGTTTATGGATTCAAAATAAAAATAAATACTGAATGTCAAAGCATTTCAAAAAAAGTATGCAAGATGTACCATAGTTCACACAAAAATAGATTTTGGAGGTGATGGTGATAGTGTACAATTTTTTTATTCCACTGGTGGATGCAAAGCCTTCAAGACTTAATTTAGAGGAAGAGGTTCATCTATATATTAGCCATGTTGACTATCATTGGCACACCTTCTAGGGACAAGCACTTCTGACAATTATGAAATAATGCTTCATTGGTTAATTCTACCAACTCTACATTTCTTCAAACCAATGGTACACCATTTCACACTTGTTAGAGGTACTTGTATCTTGAAGGTGTGCCATTCACCAATGAAAACCAACATATATTATATATTTATTTATATTTCATTATATATTAAAGTGTTTTCAATACTATTACTATATTTAATGCAAATACTACATTATTTATACTACACAATAATATAAATTTGTTCAAAGTGTTTTCAATCCAAATAAACTTGATACTATTCTAATTCCAAACATTTAAGCATGAAACTCATTTATATTATATTATATATGTATTTTATTAGATATAGTGCTATTAATGTTTTATTATATATACCATAATATATAATATTTAATAATACATGTTGGTGCAAGGGCACCGTGAAGGTTTCAATGTACAAGTTTTAGGAATATTACCTAATGTTTAGTTTGGTGTTGAGTGTATCATGAATAAGGTCATATAGATCATTTTGCGATGTAATGAGTCCATTTATAGGTCTTTAGGTGGTTGGAAGGTCTAAGTTGCAAAAATATTGCAAAACTGCAAAACTGTGTAAAAGTTGTCAAGTTAAAGTTGCAAAAAATGCATCTTTGGAATTCCAATGGTCATTTGAAGGTTAAGAGTCAGTTTTGGTGGGAAAGTATTTAAAATGTGGTTGAAACTTTAATTCCCCACCACACAACCCGAAAGGAAACTAATACATCTCATAATTATGGCACAATTTTTTTTTAAAGTAAATGACATGCAACATAATATTAACATACAACACTTGAGATGAAACTATACATTTACAACAAATAACAAAGTCCCTTGGGGTTACATGACTACATAAATTTTTTGAATCAACATCTTTACATTGCTTGAAAGATAAACATACACCAGTATCCATAAGATAAGAATAAGGACGATACATTTATAACATGAAGATACATTACTCCAAGATTACAACATTACAATAGTTATTTCCAACATGAATGGGAAAAGTAAAATAGGATGGAATATACAAATGATGTGTGAGTAAAAATCATGAAGTCTGGATCCAACACTAGAATATCTCCGGTGTCATAGTAGCTAGCCTTAACTCTGTACAACTTGATCAATGATTAGTGACCCAATGGGGTGCATAGCACGTTCCACCCAACTGCATCACCCCCCATGCTAGGAGATGACAAGAAAGACCCCTAATGATAACCATCAACGAAACAAGGATTACAACAAGAAACAACAATAACATTTAAGGAAACCTCTAGTACAAGAAATAACTGATACAAGGTGTAATCAACATATGAAATAACCAACACAACATAACAAAGCATCAACAAACATATGACAACATCCACTTCTAGAGGCTCAAGAACAACAAGATGGGAAACAATAGAATACAAGGTTGTGAAAGGGTGGAGTGTCATCGCATAGGTGCTATGGGTTACCCTGGCGTAACCTTCCTAGGCTAATGGATCACCCTGGCCACCTCTACCGGCTACCAGACCCCCATCCTGCTATGCGGGATCAACATACCTTGCAAAATTACTATGCAGAGGCAAGGAATTTGATCTTTCCATTCCAGGCCTTCCCACTCATCCCAAGCCTAAATGAGCATGCACCCTCTTACACTAGAATGAACTTCAGAGTATTGAAAACCACATTCAAGTGCAAGGCTCAAGCCACATAAACACAAACCAAGTGTAAAGGTAAACCATCATCAAAGCAACAGAATCATAAAACCACCCACTTCTAGATGAAACAACATAAAACTCAAATAAATACATCAGGCTTGATATGGGTTGCCCAAGGCGAATCCTCCTAGGTCACTGGCCCCCATACCAACTCTTTCAAGTAAAAACCATATCCCCTCTAACCTCTGGAAGACTCTCAAAAAGATAACACAAGGGTTCCCCATCAAAGAATTGACATAGTAACAAGATCTCAAGGAACTAAATTCAATCTGTAATTAACGAGTTAACAAGTATAAAGTAGTGAGTGACAACATCCCAACCTTAAAGTAAAAATTCTCTCATTAAACCTTAGGCAAAAAAGGCTCCCTCCAGGAAACAAGAACCACAATCATCACCATGTCACAAACAATCATAATAACCAAAATCATCTCAAGATCAACAACCGTGACATCAATAGTAAATTCCACCAATTCATAACTCAATAACACCACATGAACGAATAATCAAAACAACCATAAACTCATCAAATAACCACAATTATGGGAGACATTCACAATCTCTTTTCTTGACTTAGCCACATAATTCAATCATTAAGTTGTATACTCCACATAGCTATCTTAAGGCTACTAAATCCTTAACAAAACAATCATTTCTATCAAGGGAAAAAAATGAAACCCTAACATACTTAATACAATCACGATAATCCAAATATTCATTTCATAAAAAATTTTACTAGCCAACTATTTAAAATAACCACTATTCCCTAGTAATCAATAGAGAATAAACTTATCTTTTACCTTTATGTAACAACATTCTTCCAATTACTCCTTATTCCACTATATGGATACCTAATAAATGACACTAAGAAATAAACTTTCTTTTCCTTGCTAATTTAGTTTTAATCACCATAAGATAGCCTATCATAAAGAAAACTACCTCATCTAAATAACTTTTCCCTTTCAACAAATATTTTCAAATAACTAACTACAAATAGATCAATTTAACTATCATAACCAAAAAAAATTCCCAATTGAAATCTTTTATCTACAACTATTTAAATGCTTACTTTAATAGTAACTATTAAAATCATTCATTACATATTGTTCCTTTTTATTTCTACATTTATCATCTAAACTTCCACAATTAACAAAATCCTTTCCTTACTTTCTACCACCTTATAATGTAACACACCTATACATAAATACATATGAATATATAAAATCATCCATAAATACAATCATAATTAAATAAATTTATCAATCTATACATAAGAATATAATTTCAAAATAGAATTAGAAGACATTATCAGTGTAATGGTATCACTCACCCCTCAAACACAGTGGCTAGTATGAGGGAAAAATTCTCCTTTTTAGATAAGGATTTAAC
Organism: Sequoia sempervirens; assembly: GCA_007258455.2. Taxonomy (NCBI): domain Eukaryota; kingdom Viridiplantae; phylum Streptophyta; class Pinopsida; order Cupressales; family Cupressaceae; genus Sequoia; species Sequoia sempervirens. The sequence continues at coordinate 139,504,190 of VDFB02105785.1, forward strand.
ACGCAAACTCCCCCTTTACTAATATAAAGTCAAAGTTGAACATTCAAATGATAATGAGGAAAATATCTTGACTACATACCTAATAGCATAAATCATATGTCTCAACTGAAACATCTATCCATAAAGATCTATTTTCATAAGAAACTAGAGTCAACTGAAACATCTATCCATAAAGATCTATTTTCATAAGAAACTAGAGTTTGATTCAATGATTCTCAGAAAAGTTTAGCTCTTTTGAGCTTTGCATGCACACATTGCTTCCATTATTAGAAACACGTCTTAGTATTTTACATCTAGCATTCGGTAAATATATTCCATTTCTTATATTCGTAAGAAAGACAAAGGTATCTAAAATAAAGGTCCAAGCTAAGGTCAATTGGATATGACTACACCACTCGACCAAGTTCTAAAAAAAAAAAATCTCAAATCTAATGAGAATATGCTGATAAGTCAAACCGCCACCTTTTGGGTCTGAACACGAGGATACACTAGTGTTATTGGACACAAGGGTGCAAATATAGGCTAGTCAAATAACTACTAAAATAAAGGATTGCAACACAGTGCTCAACTAATGATGTATTTGCGAAAGATCGCAACCAGTGTTCTGTATGGCAATAGAAATCATTAACGAGAACCCAAGGACCTATCAAAGGACTCGATAGGACAAAGAGCACAGATATTTGTGAATTCATTGGGAGAGTGGCATGAGATGAATATTATAGTTGGAGAGATCTACACCAAAATAATACTAGGAATTTCGACGAGGTCAATTTGTAATGAATTTGTTGGGGAATGTCCAAAGATGGCGCTCAGATGAGTTGTTGCAGATGCAGAGAGTAAGTTGCTTGAGATGGAGTGTTAAAATCAACAAATCTCTTAAAATGTGTAAGCGGCAAGGATGAACCTCTAAGAGGACGCGCATAGGGGAAGCCTGAAGGCAGACAAAAGAGGTTTACTTATAACAGAAACTTGGCATACACCGTCATTTCCCAAATTCCAATTCAGGGAATAGTATTACAGACCGGCTACAATAAAGAAATCTTAGGAAGTCAAATGCAATCATCGTGTTTAGGATTGCCTCAGATTTTGGGTGTGTCTTTCATGATATGGATCAATTTACTCGTATTTGGATGTTTCTCCATCAGATTAAAGATAGAAGTTTTGTAAGACAATTCAAGCCATGGTTGTTTATTTGAACCCTTCCAAAAAAAGGTTATATACATCTTTAAACTTCCTATTATGATCTAGTGCTTCCGCTGGGATAGGTTGACAATGGAATCAAAAGGATTATTTAAGATCTACAACATTCTATTTCTCAACACTTCAGAAGTGGCTGGGTTAAAGAATAATTTCAAAGATAAGAAACTATGGCAACCTGAATCGAAATCTCATGCTATCTAAAAGAGGCAATCACAGGACAAGTGACTCCGACAAGACGGCATCAAAATATACTGTAAACATTCCCAATAAGTGGGCTCCCAAGGTTCAAAACCAAATAATACAAAATATTCAAGTTCTAAGAAAAGTAACGAACTAAAGATTCCAATCAGAAATACCTGATGAAAGAGTACCATCATAGGAGTGGTGAACGCAGATGGTCTGCTCCAACTAACCCAAAAATGACCTTCTTGGATTCCTTAAGAACTTGTGTTACAGTGCCTCCGTTGTACACTCCAAATCCCCTCTTTTATGCAATGTACAATCCATTAAATTTGCCTGAGTCTGATTACAGCCGAAAGGACAAGGAGATCATCATGGCGCATTTTAGTGGAGTGAGGGCTTGTACTCCCATAACGTTGAAGACAGCCCGCCCCCCCCTTCCTTCCTTGTTCCATGAATCTCCTGCCCTCCATGAATATCGAGTCGATCTCCCATATATGGAGGGAAAAGGTCCCTAATCTATGCCCATACTTGCTCATAAAAGGAGCATGCAGGCCCTTCGAAAACCTCTTCTCCTCCCTTTTTCTTTCAAGCAAAAATATATGAATTTATATTCAATGTCTGTCACCGACTTCTTCACTTTTTTTTTTTGTGATCTCTTTTTTCCAAATTAGTGTTACCATATTCTAAAAATAGGCTTTTACAGATAACAGAGAAACTCCACCTTTTGCATGCGCACATCTTACACCTTCACTTCTTCTCCACTATGCTTTCTTTAATGAGTGTGACTGTTATCCAAATCCTTTTGCATGTAACATGCACTTTCTTCAATTTATTTAATTTATTAGTTTTAATATTTACTTTTAATTTGCTTACATAGTACAATAACCAATATATATATAGATATTTAAATATTTCTTTATCAAATTGTAAATTTAATTTATTTTGAATCAAACATCATTCTATTATGATGCAAATCAAACAAATATTAAATCGAGTAACCAATTTTCAGACAAACTCACTCAAGGTCCAGAAAAGCCAACTATGGAGGGGCACCACAAAAACTTGTTGTAGGTTGGTTGATAAGTTTTGGTGGCAAAAGCAATAAAGAAAACTCCTAATTTTCTGTATTTTCTAAGAATTTTCTGGTAAATCCACAGTTTCTAGCCTTGGTACGATTCCGTACAGGAGCAACTTGTTCCAAAGCTTAGTGAACTTTTTGAAGGCATGAGCTAACTTTAATTTTCAACTAGTTTGAGCATTTAATATTGAACTAGAAAAATTTTGACTCATTTTCCTGTAGCAGCCAGTGTAACCCTATTTTAAGGGTTTGATTGTGAAAATATGACTACATAAGCCATTCCACCCATTGTTTGCTTTTGTAACTCAGTGGAATGGCTCATTAGGGTGTAGGTTTGGTGTGTACATGTTTTCAAGAGTGAGGGAGGCCTTTTTATGGTGTGGGGATGATGCCCTAGTAGTGAAAAATTGTGATTTTGAGTGAAACTTAGTGAGTTCATAGTGGAAATGGATGAATTCCATTAGGGCAATAGTTTGTGATGAAATTCTAAGCATGTGCAAACATTTTTGAAGAGGTTTGCAGATTTGGTAGAGCAATATTGGGTTTGGAACATAGATCTTCAATAAACCCTTGGGAAACTTGGGTAAAGTGAGGGTTTGGTAAAAGGGTGACTTGGAGGGCTCTCCTAGTTGTAAAAGTTGAAGATTTGGTGATTTTAGTATCTGGTCTAATAATTTTTGAAGGTTTTTTATGTTGGTAGTGATTTTAAAGGGGTGTCTCTTTGTAAAAGTGAACTATTTGAAGGTTTGGGACAATGTTGAAACCTTGTTTTGAGAGATTGGGTCCAAAGTGACTATCAGTGGTTTTGTGATATTTTTGAGAAGACTAAAATGGGTGCCTGGAAAGATAAATGATTTTTGGGTTAGAAGAGATCAGAGGGAGAAAAGTTCAAAAAACTAAGTTTGCACACCTACTAGGCAAGCAGGGGAGTTGAGAGGGAATTTACCCTAGATAGGGTTTTGAGGTTTTCAAAATTGTTTGTGTCAATTGGAATTGTGTTGGTTAAGTAGTAGGCCCCACTCCTTGGAATCACATGATATAATATTGTATCATATAGTATTATATTATATATTATATAATATTTTATCATATATTATATATTGTTATATCATATATTATATACCATAACATAGGTTTATTTGGAGAAAACTCTTTCAAGAGAAAATCCCACACTCTTAAATAAGAATCCATTATAGTATTAGTGACAAATGTTATGATAAATTCTAAGGGAAAGGCCCTTATAGGAGTATCACCAACATACAACTTGATATTGGAGATTACTTAGGGGTTCTAACTCCTGATTTTATTCTTCACAAATTATATTTTGCAGGATTTCTTTTTCCACATTGTTTTGTTCTTTTATTCTTAGTGGCATCCTTTCATTTCTAGAATAGGGACTAAATATTCTAGACATTTTGATTTTATTTTTGGAGTAGTGACTACATATTCTTTGTGTCAACATATATTGTATGTGTTCCTATAATTAGTTGTAATTTTGGATAAAATTTTAGAATTGTGTCACACTTTTGGTCAAATAAATATTTTTGAGAAAAATAGTTTCCACCAAAATAGTTTTAGGGTGAAACCCTTTTGTCAAAACTATTAAATAAATATATGTTAATTTTTAAGAATTATACTATCAAGAGTACTTCTATGAAAACTTAAAAATAACACTTTCTAGAGTTCAGAGACTAAAATCTTTATATATATATAGATTAGTTTTATTATATTTTAAAAAATTAATACAAGTAGATTATTATAAACTTCTATAGCTCATTATAAATTGTCAACCTTGAAAATTTTACACTACCTTGACAACCTATTTTTCTTACAATATTAATTATAATAATGATTTATTTTTTTTAGGGACAAATTAATAAAATACATTTAAATCTCTGACATCTTTATAAATTTGGGAAAAAAGCTTCTAGTTTATGGTATGGGCGACCTTGACCTTAAAGGTGACCTATTTTAAATTTGAATTCTAGAGTCAGTCTTTGGAGAATTAAAAGGATCCTATGTCATCCTATATTCAAAAATATCAATAAGGATGCATATATAGTCAAGTTTTATTTTCATTTAAATATGAAAAAAGAGATGATTATGATGGAGATATTATGATCAAATTATAAAGATGTATTGAGTTATCCTCTACATACTATCTACAACAATCTATTGTGTTTTGTGAACTAACCTCTTGTAGGTCTATCAAGCAATCAAGACATTCATCAATAAACATTTGTGGAAAGTTGTTGTCCGACATCAATTCGTCAAAATATTTCATACCAAAGGTAATATTGTAAATTATCATTTATCATTTCCGTTAATTATTTTTTTGGACTCTTCCCAACCTAGGGTATGCCCTCTTGATCATCATCGTTTGTTGTATGTGGAGGTGAAAATACCAAAATAAGGTTTAAATAAGGAAATAGGCCATATAGCACAACCTTTCCCCCTTTTTTCATTTGTGTGGGTCAAATTTGAAGGTTCCATCAACAAATAACTACAAGAAAACATAGTGCATATCAAATTTAATGCTTCAAATTTTAATGATAGGTTCAAAAATATTTACCTTTATCAAATTTAGGTTTTTTTGTATAAGATATAAAAAAAATTCCACTGGGGTTTTAGGACCTAGGGCAACAAGCTTTCTATACTCCACATTCAAGTATGCCCTAGAGATCTTAATCCAATGAAGAAAGGGGAAAGAGATCTAACAATAGGGATGCCCTAGTATATGATTGTAATCTAATGATGGGTTCACCACCAAGCTAGAGCTTGGAAAGACAAATGCAATGCAAGATGTAATGCTAAACCCTACTATGATGCAATCTTTAACTAAATTACCTAGAAATGCATGTAAAACAAAACAAAAAGCTACAAGATGGAATTTGTGTACCTGGGAATTTGAGGCAAACTTGAATGGGCTCTGAAATATTGAAAAAAAATAAATTTTGACCTACTACAACTCATATGCCAATCTGGGAAAATCAGTCCCAGATCAGGTTTTTTTTTTTTTTGATAAATAAGGGGTCGAAGTCGAGAAGATTGTATTAAAATTAAAAGTATAAGGATTTACAAGACTTGAAGCCTCAATAGAAGATAAAACAAATAGAATCATGATTTAAATTTCTCCTACTCTTAGTAACTCAACAAATAAGAATTCTTTAGGCCTCAAATTCATTGAAAGTGTGACCAAACTATTTTCAACCCACAAAATCAGCTAAGCAAGCATGGATCCTGTAAAGAAGAAGAGGAGGAACAACACAGGTATAGTTAATGTTGAGTCACATCGGGTGACCTACTCTTGTGATGATGGTGCATCAACCTCATCCTCTGCCTCACCTTTGTCAATTAAAGCCATTATGCATCAAAGAAAGCATCACAATGCTGGGAATAATCAAGTAACATTGTATACAAGGACCATGGACCATTTGAATCCACTAGATGGCAGCATGGAAGGAATTTTTAAAGCAACCATGACAAGTAATAAAGTTATTCCTCAATACACTTCTACCTTTCCTTCAGTGCAAATAGTTTCTTAGCACATGTACGGGGAAGTTAAACTCCATATTGTAGATAGATTCAATGAAATAAATGGGAGTTCAAATACTAAACAACAACTTCAACCACAAACTAGTGTGAATCAAGTAGATCATGAAACTATTGCAATTAATGGTGATGCAGGTGCAGTATTTGGACCACCTTTGGTAGTGAACAATAGTTCAAATGAACTTTGTGGAAGTATAGTTGATTGGCAGAGGGATGGATTCGATAGTTGATCTGACTTTCTTTCTACAACATCCTTCCAGCACCATCTGACTATTTCTATGGCATCCTTCCAACACTCTATGAATGTCTTACTATGACATCCTTCCAACACTCTTTGACTGTCTTTCTGTGGCATCCTTTCAACACTCCCTGACTACAAACTACATATAAAGCAAGTACTAAAATATTCTACAGAAGATTACTGTAAAACAAGTATTAAATAGTAGTAATATATTGATGCATCAGTCCATCCAATAGTAAAATACTTTTTGAAGAAATCTGGAAAGTGGTCTCCATTTTAAAGCCAGATGAGGGCACCACGTGAACAATACATTTTTTTCATTAAAATAATACATACAGAGTGAAACCAATTCTGCAATGTGGACCTCTTTGCAAATGGTGTTTGTAGTAGCCATTGTTTCCTTCTCTACCTTCTTACTTGACTCTCCACTCTTAGAATCCTAAGTGTCTCTAATCTTCCTCTTGGATGTCCTTAAAAGCCTTATCCACATAAAGCCTTACTCCTCATGGAGTTATCTGTTTAAGTGTTGTTCCATCAGCTCCCATATTTTCCAATGCATCTGCCATTGTATTGCCTTCTCTATAAATATGGTTAATTGTTACATTTTCAAACTTATCCATTAGGTTTATTGTTGAATCTAGTAAAGATTGTAATTTCCAGCTCAACACTTTCTTAGCTCTTATCGCATTTACCACAATAGCCGAATCCCCTTCAATTTATACCTTTGCCAAGTTCAATTCTATGCAAAGGGATAGCCCTGACACTAGAGCCTTAAATTCTACCATGTTGTTTGTATCAATCTCCAATGGTTTTGAATATCTTGCAATAGTTTTTCCCTGCCAAGAGTGAATCACACCACCTACTCCTGATGGACCTGTATTCCCTCTGGACGCTCCATCAAAATTCAATTTGAACCATCCAATACTTGAAGGTCTTCATTTACAATTTGCTCTGTTTTGTTTGCTGACTTGACACCCTTTCCCAATAACTTGAGGAGTTTTTAGACCAAACCAGTTCTTGAACATACTGTCATCCCAACCTATATAAAATTTTGTTTTTTTTCTTTGGGCATGAATTCTTGAGTTCATTATTTCCACAATGACAGCTTCAATCTTAATCATAAGCATTTCTATCTCCATGGATTTCCCTTGGAATACTCTCCTATTTCTCTCCTTCCATAGTTCCCATATCAAAATTGAAGGAGAAATGATCCAAAAATTTCCACACAAGCTATCCCTAAAAAGAATTGGCCAAGATTTAAATAGCGTGAATATATCATTTGGAAATGTTGATATCCAACCAAGTTTAGGACAAAGCCACTGCTAGCATTCAAGGGAAAAGGGGCATGTTAGAAGCAAATGGTTGACATTCTCCTCACTATTGTAACATAGTGAGCATCTTGAAGGGCCCTGATATCCAATTCTTTTAAACCAATCTGCTGTCAAAATTCTACCTTGCAATGCCGCTCATGTGAAGATGCCAGCCTTTGGCATGCACACTCTATTCCAACATAATTGGACAGGTAACTGGGTTTTGGTTATTTGTTGCTGCCCATATGCTATTTTATAGCCATCCCTCACATTATACTAGCTTGATTTTGATCCATTCCAGATAATCTCGTCCCCTGAGCCCTTCTTAAACAAAATAAATCTATCATTTAATACTTGTCTAAGGTTATTAATCTCCACCAGTGGTATGCCAAGGTCCTCAAATTGTTTCCACTCCCATTTGCAAGCTTGGTTATTGTCTGATAATATAATGTAGTCACTTACATGAATACCCCATTTGTCTGAACAAATTTGGCTAATTCTGTCTGTGTCCATCAAATTACTAATAATAGGGTAACCTCCCCATGAGTCATTCCAAAATAGTGCTTTCTTCCCATCCTTTACATTCCATGATATATGATTAAGTATAATCTCACTAGATTTAGTAATAAAGATCCAAATACGAGACCCCCTAGGAAAATTTGTGACTCTTAATGCCTCTTCACTATTTAAGTTAGTGAGGTATTTGCTTCTAATGATCCTAACCCATTTGAGGTGTTGTTCCTTATGTATTTTCTAGAATAGCTTAGCCCCAAGATCCTTATTCTACCATAACTGATTTTTGATACCTATGCCTCCATGCTCAATTGGGTTGCAAACCTTATCCCATGCAATCAGAGAAAACTTATTTTTTTTGTCTGTGCCTTGCCAAAAGAATTTTCTCAACTTCTTCATCAGGGCCATGTACACTCCACTTGGCATTGAAATGCAGGACATTAGATAAATGGGAATGGCTAATAGAGTTGCTTTCAACATTATAATTCTCCCTGCCCATGATAACCACTTTGATTTACATGACTCCATTATCCTATCAATCTTTTCCCCAATTGGTTTCCAGGATGAGGAAGATCTCAAGGATTTATCTACTGGAATCCCTAATTAAGTGCATGGAAGTCTACCTTCCTTAAAACCAAATAAACTTAGTATTTTGGTTTTGGACTCTTGTTTTGACATGAAAAAAGAAAATTTGTGACTTCTCTTTATTGACTACTTGTCGCATATATTGATAGTAACCTTCTCATCTATAAGGCATCTCCTCTACAACCTTTCCCAAAGAGAATTGTATCATCTAAAAACCGTCGATGTGTGATTGGTTGAACCAAAGATGTCACCTCCACTTCTCTAATAGAACTAGATCTTTGAAGGTTGCATAACTTCCTACCAAGAGCTTCAGCCATGATGATGAAAAGGAAGGGAGAAAGTGGGTCTCCTTGCCTGATTCCTCTTGAACTTTCAAAAAAACCACATGGATTCCCATTGATCAGGATGGAGAATTTTTGGGTGGAAATGCAGTAAAATAACAGGTTTATCCATGATTTTCAAAACCAAAACCCTTCCATGCATTTGGATAAAAATCTCCAGTCTACTTTATCATATGCCTTTTTGATGTCTAGTTTTATGATCATACTTGGCTGCTTATTTTTTTGAATAGAATGAATTGATTCTTGAGCAATTATCACTCCATCAAAGATGGATCTTCCTGGAACAAAGCTTGTCCGTTCTTCTCCTATAATTTTTGGCAACGTCATTTTCAATCTGTTTGCAAGAGTCTTTGTCAACACCTTATATATTGTGTTGCAAAGTGATATTGGTCTAAATTCATCTAGACATAGTGCTTTATCTTTCTTAGGAATTAAAAAAATGAAAGTGTTGTTGATTTCTCTCAAAAATATTCCTGATGATCTTCCTGTTTCTAATGCTTCAGTAATTTCCAAGCCCAAAATTGGCTAACACTTCTGGAAAAAACCTATTGGGAATCCATTCGGTCCTCGGGCCTTGTCTAGATGGAGCTGATTTAGTGCTTTTAGTATCTCTTCCTCCGTAAATTTTTCCATTAACATCTAATTATCTTCGTCTAAAATCAGCCTAGGAATTACTTCTAGCATCTCTTGTTGAGTTGCAAGATGTGAGCCTTCATGATTGTTAAGAAGATTTGAATAAAATTGAATTATCTCTTTTTGGATCTCATATTGATCATCTAAGGTTTTCCCATTATCATTATTGATTTTGTGGATTCTATTAGTGCTTCTCCTTTGTTTTGTACTATTATGGAAGAACTTTGTGTTCTTATCCCCTTCTTCCAACCAAATCTCTCTTGATTTCTGCCTCCAAAAAATCTCTTCTTTGGCCAAAATGTCTTCATAATCCCTCAAAAGCTCCTTTTCCCTACAAAACATCTTTGAGTTCATGCCTTGTTGGATGACTTGTTCATTGAGGTCTTTAATGTTTTTCTCTATTGAGCTTTTTGAAAAAAAATGTTTTTAAAGTGATCTTTGTTCCAATAAAGAAGGTTTTTTTAATTTTCTTCAATTTGGTCATAAAGCAAAAAAATTTAGACCCTTCAACATGACATTTCTTCCACCATTGTTCAATACGTTTCACAAACTCTTCATCTTTCATCCACATATTCTCAAATTTGAATGGGCATAGCAACGGTTTGATTTCTCCCAGAATTTCTAGCTGAATAGGATAATGATTTGATCCTAATGTTGGAGAAATGGAAGCTTTGAAATCAAATGGGAAGGTTGTTAAATCTCCTTTATAAAAGAACCTATCTAATTTTTCAGCTATGTTACTAAATCCCATTCTTCTATTGTTCCATGTGAGGGTTCCATTCTCCAACTCAATTTCTAAGAGATTTTCTTTTAGCACCCAGTTTTTGAAGTCTATCTGAGGCTGAGATTCTCTTTGTAAACCCCCACTTTTCTCTGAAAGATGAACAATGGCATTAAATTCTCCTCCAATAATGTAGTTCTTTTTTTCCCAAATCCTAAATCTACTATTGATCTCTTCCCATACTTCCAGTTTCTTCTTTGTAGGGATTGGACCATAAACTTTTAAAATAGAGAATTTCATGTTAGAGTTTAGACTTCTTATTGTTCCACCAATCCAATTGGTACTACCTTTCAGTTTGATAAAATCAACTCTTCTTGGATTCCACATAGTTGCCAACCCACCTGAGTTTCCAATAGCCTCTTCAAATTCCATATCCCAACTTCCTATTGATCTATTAAATTTTACCATTTGATCAACACTCATTTTTGTTTCCTGCATCATGACAATATCAGCTTTGAAGGAAAAAATGCAACGTTTGGTCAAACGTTGCTTGTTAGGAGCATTTAAGGCCCTAACATTCCATGATATAACCTTCATTTCTCTTTGGGAAGGAACTTCCCCTTCCCTATGTGCATATAGTCTATGATTTTGGTTTGATTTGATTCCTCCCCTTCTTCAAGCCTTAAAAAAGCTGAGGATTTGTTCCCTTTTCCTTTCTTGTACTTTTCCCCACAATCTAGAGGCTTCTTATTTGATATTGATCTTTCAATCCCCAAGCTAAAGTTAAACACTTCAAACTTACTTGGAGATAGAGAAGGTGTCTCTGATTCTTCTAATTGGTCATATCCATTCAAATTGCAACATGACTTCTCCTTATCCAAAGCCTCTAAGAGTGACAATCCTTCCAAGTCCTCAATCCTTTCCTCTTCCACTAGTAAATCTAGATCCAAAAGTTTGTCTACAAAGGAAAGCTTACTCTTCGCTTTCTCATTATCCTTTTCTGATAGCGTGTTGTTCTCTACCATTCCAAAGAGCTCATATACTACCTTAAGTCTAGGTGAGAGAGGTGGGCTTTGGGATTTCTCCTCTAAATTTTTTATCAACATATGGGTATGTGCAGGATCATGGTATGCCAAACAGCCCCCTTAAGTGGCAATGAAAATTCAGAAAAATCAGAGTTAGGCAACTTGACGTAAAAATTTGAATAAGTTATCTATATTATTTCAAAAACATGTAAGAATAGAATCTGTGGGAAATTGAATTTAGTTTCTAAACTACTAGGTCTTTTTTTAGAAACAAAATCTATTTGGTGAAAATTTGAAATTTCAATGCAGTATTACTTAAATTCGGGGAAAAAATAAGAAGTAGGTGTCACGTGGACCACACTAACCATAATAATAAAATGATAATATTTTTTTATGATATTTTTAGATATAAGTAGAGGGACTCATGTCGGATGTGGTATATTTTTTTGTAATTTTTCCAAGTAAATAATTAATTATGAATTTTTATTACAACTTTTTAAAAATATAAAAGCTTCATTATGTCGACCACCTTAACTTGGTCAAAATTTCATGAAATTCAATTTTTTTTTTTAATCCTATAGTATGCAAAGCATAGAATGTGACGCATGTTTTGGATTCAAAAAATATGATACCGTTTGAAAGTTATCAATGTTTTGCAATCAGCCTATCAATCAGGACTTTTGTCATAATTCTAGTAGAAAATAAATAATAATAATCTACTAAATTCAAAATAAAACATAATTTATATTGGCAAAAATCTGAGAATCTCCTCTACAAACCCTTTTCATTTTATCAATTTTGGCTAAAAATAAAGTTGTCAGCCACATGGGCGAAGTCGGAAAAACAAAGTAAGCTGTTAAACACGTTTTTTGTGTTGACTTTTTAAGATTGGTATCTCCTAACCAAACACCAAAGCAAAACCGAGCCTATTCCCTAGGCAATGAATTTTGTGTCAGACA
>VDFB02105785.1:139516630-139531304 GCA_007258455.2 Sequoia sempervirens
AGCTCTCTAATGTTGAAAGTATTTCTGTAGAGTAGATTTATGCTATGATCTCTATATGAAAATTTGTAAATGAACCTCTATTTATAGATTTCACCAAGGCCTCAAGTGATGTGGCAAAAATGAATGATTATGATTCGGTCTGGAGAGATCGACAGTGAGAAGCGAAGAGGTTAGAGAGAATCAAGGAAGTTGTCCGCTTTAATAGAACAAGATTGCCAAGTGTAGAAGGGAATAAATGGAAAGGAGAAGCCATGTGACTCTAAGGTTGTTAAAATTGTTGAGGATAAATTTCCATTTAAAAATTAGAAATAATTAATTTCATGTGACACATGGTGAGGTGGAAGATGAGGTGGAAGGAGGTTAGAAAATATGGAGAAACGGATCCTACATTGTGCAAGCTTCAGTTTCATATTCAAATCCCTTCAAATAGGCCTACCAAGACCTATTCACCTTTGGTGGTGAATGATTCCATGTTAGCACTTTAGAACAACAAGATTTAATTAGGTGCACAACATTATCTACTCCCTATTTTTCTAGAAAATTTATAGTTTCTTTTGTTTTGTATTAGATTCATGCATTACATGTGTTAGACCTAGAATTAGGGTTTATTTTTTAGTTCAATTTATTCTCCCAAAATTGTGATTTAGCTCACCACCCCATCCATGCATAAAGGAGATATTGTGAGATCCCTAAATCTTGTCTTAATTCACCTCTTGGGTTGATAGTTATTTCAAGATTTTTGGATCTCATCTTTTGAATGAAACTATAACCTAGAAAAAAGGGGTTAGATATCATAGCCTATTTTTTTCTATGTTTCATGGACAAAAGAAAAAACTACTCATTTAGGGCACAAAGAGGGGTCTTGGGGGCTCCAGGAAGTGTCCCTATCACTAGCGTCAACATGATCTCATGTTGATATCAACAAAATATTCCAAGAGTATTTCCTAGTGTTGGAAAAAATATGGCCCCTAGGAAAAAGATGATGAATGAAATATTCTTGTAAGAAACTAGAATATACTATGAATATGGAATATTCTAAAAAAGTATTTTATCGCCCAATAAAGCTTAACATCATTGGAAAAGTTTGAATTTAAGTAGGTGCCAAGAAAAAATTTTGAACCTCTATTTTTTTCTTTGTTGATGATCTAGAAAAAGTTGCATGTGGGTACAGGTGCTGCCACAATAATGGGTTACACTTTTTGAGACATCCTAATTTTTGCTTGAAATCACATATTTTTAGAAAATACAATGATTTATGACTTTAAAGGTTCCATTTAAATTATTTTAATTAAAGAGGGATTGATCAAACCCCCTTAGATCAAACCCCCTTGGATAGAACCTTGTTAGATTTAAACCATACCTATAATTGAGTCTCCTCTACACCTATCAAAATGCTGATAAAAAACCACTTTTGATTTACCTTTTGAGTGATCAAATGAATTCATTTAAAATTTATGCTTTGTAAACCTATAGCCCTTATTATAAGCTTCCTAAAAAGTATAACTTTAAATATGTTTAATTTGATTATTATATTTATTTCTTATTTCTTGTGAATATAGGATTTTCAATGAACATCAAGTTCTTTATTTCACACATACGAAAAAATAGAAAAATGGAGAAAAAAAATTCTAAAAAATACATGTGCACTAGGTATTGATGTCTTGATTCCAACAAAAAAATAATAAGTTAATTCAAATGAATACAAAAAAAGTTATGCGGGCCAAAGTACACCTCTGTCCAAATTATAATTACGCCAACTTGGAAAATTAATTAAAAAAAATATATGTAACAAAAAATTATGAAAAAATATCCATCCCTTAGATATTGGTGTGAACAATTTGCATTTTAAAATTAGAGATTGTATCCTATCATAAAAGATGGAGTTATGTGCACGAAGTGAACATCACTTTTTAAAATCTTTGATTAATTGAAAGAATAAGTTATTAAAATTACATAAAATGATTCACAATTTTTTATTTTTATTTTTTAAAATAATAAAATATCAACAAATAACTAGTTTGATTCATCTTGAAAACCTTAATGGTTTAAGCTACTATAGGTGTAAAAGTGAATGTATGCAGTGAAAATCTTGATTTTAATGTCAAGTTTGGCCAAAATTGTAACCCATTATTGGGATCAGACTTTAAAAGCCACTACATGGGTTTGAAAATCCATCATGCAGTGGAGTGGGGACCATTGATAGCAGTGATTAGACTGTTGCCAAGGTACTGCATGTGAAGTACCATATGCAATAGGTTTTTTTTTTAAAGATTTCTTTTTAAAAAAATTAACAAAATATTTTTTTTTATAAAAATGCTTTTTTATGTTTTTTTTTAAATCATTGTACCTGGTAGTATAGGGGTTGTACGGACCCTATACAAAAATAAATTGCCTCAGAAACACCTAATGGTGAAATAAGGTAATTTATTTTTAGTCAAGATTCATCAAAATAGCCTTTTGAATCCAACGGTGAGGTCCTTTCGTACTAAAATGCACCTAAAAGCCTCCCACCTCTAGAAATCGCAAGAAAACTATGAAGAATCTAGATTTGAATCCTATAACCCTTATTGAAGAAAAACCATCATAAATCGAGAAGGGGTTCGCTAAATCCATGCTCTAATACGATGTTAGAATTTTGAAAAACATGAGCCATAGGATCAAACAATGAACAATGTAGTACCCCTCCAATTTTGCTTATATTTTCTGACATGTTTCACTTTGATAGACCCTAATACTTTTTTTTGATGTATTTGATCGCTGATAGTAGAGTGATTGTGGATTTATTTTATGATGTGATGATACACTGTTTGGTGGTGATTATTTCTGACATGCTTTATGTTAGCATAGATGTTTACTTTAGATGTTATTGCTATATATATGCTTATGGTAGATTAATTGATATTTATTTTGTCAGTTCGTTGTGATATTATATTGGTGAGGAGAATGGAGTTGCATCACTCGCTTGCGAGTGCCCTATGATTTCCGTGATTTTCTCTTCATAGTGTGTTTGAATCATGGATTATATGTACATGTATGTTATATGTCTGATTGTAGGATTGTAGGTACATGACACTTACTCCACCTAGTTTCACAGGTCTAAACGTGTCCAGACTCAACGGTAATGTTGATTGGGAGATAGTAACGAGGTTTTTCCTAGTCTAGCCTCAAACCTATTCATAGTATGTCGTCAGTTTAGGTCTGGTATGTTTGGTTGTCACGTCTAAGTTTACCTTGTTATTTGTTATGAAAGGTTTATTTTGTGAATTTAATGTTAAATTAATGTTCTTTATAATTTAGTGCTTATTTAGATTAATTTTAAATATTGTAGATAAAAGCTTCATATTTTATTTAATTAATTAAATTAGTTTATTTGGTAAGATAATTTAATCATTGTGATTAAAGTTATTTTATTAAATAAATAAATTAATTCATTAAAGTTTCTATTATTGAGTGAATAGATTAAATATTGTTTAAATGCTTTTGTGTGAATGGGAATTTTAAATTTTTTTAAAGAAAATGAAATTAGTTTTTGAAATTTTAAATTCTATAAAATAGAATAATTCTTTAAAATTGTTAAAAGAAAATATCTGTGAGTTTGTTAGAAGATATTTTCTTGATTTTCCATGTGTATTAGTAAAATTAAATGCAAATTCTTGTTGAGGATTTCCTTGGAGAGAATATTGCCAAAACTGGGATAGGCAAGGACTTCTGAAAAAGGAACAGAGTATTGCTAGAAAAATTGTGATTTTTATTTTGGGGTTTTGATTTTAAAATTCTGGAAGAAGATCTCGAGAATTATTTTCTGGTTCAGTTATCTGCATCTTTTGAAAGTGGAGATTGGAAAAAGGGCTTTGGAAATTACACAAAGTAGGCAAATCTTTTCTTCAACTTTCAATTCTTCAAGCTACAAGAAAACAGGTTCTTTGTTGTTATTTAGTTTTATTGTTGATTTGAAAGATTGCCTGTATAAAGAATTAATTTTGTAGAAGTTTTTTTTAATTTGTAGAATAAAAGATTTCCTGTAGAAGAAAATTTAATTGAAGCTTTTGTTCTTTTTGGTAAAATTTTATTAAAAATATTTCTGTAGAAAATTCGTTACCTCTCTTTGTAAAATTTCAAAACAAAAACTCTATAGTAAAATCAGAGAGCAACACAGAAGGTTATTGTTAAACAATAGAAATTTCTCAAAATTAAATAGAAGGAAATCTCTGTAGATTTGTAAATGAAACTCCCTGATTAGTTTGAGGAAACAGAAACCTCTGTGTTAAACTTTTCTACATATTTTTATAGAAAATATTTTGAGAATTTGGGTTGAAAATGAAACTCTCTATTAAGGAAATTGTTAATTTCTGACAAAATTGTTAAATTGCTTGATCTCTAAATTTTCTATAGAAAACCCTGTTGAAAATAATTGCCCAATTATAGTATTTCTTTTTATTGATTAAATTATATATATATATATATATGTATGTATGTATACAAATAATATATATACATATGCATATACAAATATACATATAATATTCTAAATCTAGTAAAATAGCTCTGTAAAAATTCTTTGAATTTTTCGTACGCGATTTTAAATTGCAAGATTTTTTATTTTTTTAAAAAATATTTTAAAAAATTATGGAAATGGGAGGCGCAAGGGGCACTACCCCCACGGCCAACCCCATAGGGGAGTTGGTTGTGAGGGCAACGTCGGCGCTGCCTACACAACCGCACCCCCCATTGGAGGGTTCGGCTGTGTAAGGCAGCCGACCCCTGCCCTGGTATATATGAAACTTATAATTTTTGTTTATTTAATTTATATTTAATTTATTTTTAAATTATAATATAATATATATATTTTATATGCAATATATATTATTAATAATATTTGTTATATATATATATAATATATATATAATATATATATAATACATATATATTGTATTTATATAGATTTATAATTGTGTTTAAAATTAGTGATTATAGATTTATTTTAGACAATTAAAATATATATGTATATTATAATGTTGATTAGTTAATGAAAATCATAAATAGATATTTTTATAATGAAATGTATTATGTTAAGAAATTGAAATTTTCATTATGATGCGTGAATGCGAAATTGGAGTTAATTGTTAGTTTTCATTTTCATATTGAATAGAAAATGAGTTATATTTTAGTTGATTAATTTCATACTATATGTTATTGATTTGATTGGATTTAGAAAATACTATTAATAGATTCTTATTTTTCCTGAATTTCTTTAAATTATATTTACTCTTATTGGTAAAATTGGGGTTATATGGGATTATAAGTCTTCCAGATACAGTTTCTTTATGAGGGAGTTGTATTTATGATGATTTCATATTTCGAATAAACTAGGGTAGTGCACATGGTTCTATACGGTTTTTAGACACCTGGTTCTATGAACAAGTTGTGATGTTTGTTGTTATATGTTTGGTATTTGATGTTGATTTATGTGCACCTTGTTTACCTTTAGTTAGTGAAATTAGTTTCCTTGTGTTATTATTAGGGGAGTGGCTCTTTATGAGGGACGACACACAAAGTGGTGCCAGGGTAACTCATGTAGAGTTAGTTAATCAGTGAAAACTAAATCAACACATTAGGTAGTCTAAAACCTTTAACTAGATTAATTAAGCCTCACTCATGGACTCAAGAGCTAGTTTAGACTTGGGGATGAGTCGAGAAGGCCTAGAATGGAAAAATTGATATCTAGTCATTATGAAAGATATTCGATTCCGCAACAAATTGCATGTGGGGCCGGGTTTTGTAAGAGGTTACCATGGTAACCCAAGATGGGGGCCGAAACCTATGAAGATTCTCCTAGGTAACCTATGCAACATTGTGATGACACTCCACCTATAATAGCAGTATATTTTTGAGCTTAGTGTATTTGATCTTTCAATTTTGGAAGCAATGTAACTATTAAGTTAAGTTGGTATTTGTATTGTTTTGTCTATGTTTTTACCTATGTCTAGGGTTTGTAAGTTATGTTTAGGGAACCTTTTTACTATCTCCTAGCACGAGGGATGGGCCTACGGGTACCACTTGGCTAGGTGGAATGTGCACCTTACACCTTTGGGTCCCCAATTCTTGTTCATGGCGATGAGTAATTCTTGGATGGAGAGCTCATATGTGAAATGTACTTTCTTATTTGTATCAGTGGAAACCTTATTCATGTATCACTCCTCAATTTTAATCAAGGAGAATTTTTGTAACATGTGATTGTACACTTTTGTATGACCTACCTCATTTGGAAATGAGTATTGTAAATGTTATTATAAATGCAATGTAAGAAATAATCATACTTGTTCTTTAATGATGTAATTTATTTGCTAATGAATGTATGCTCTTAAGTTTATGAGAATTAAACACATGCTATGTTAGATTACTATTGTCATCTATGGGATTTACATGTAGTGTGTCATCACGTATCTTAGGGAATGTTTGCATTAGTGAAGTTCATGTATACACTTTCAAAAAAAATTATTACACTATCGTAGTCATTGCAACATTCTTTAGGTTACAAGACGGGGCATTACAAACAAAGACACCTTCCACACAAAAGAGTTGCAAACAATAATATGCAATACTTCTCAATAAGAAAAATCTAAAACATTGAACCCCAAGAATCTTCAAGGAAAACAAGAGTCCTCAAAGGTTGAGAGATCTATCAAAGGCATCAAAGGTATAATAATACAATGAAGGTTGAGTAATATATAGGAGCAACCCTAAATGATAAAGGGATTAGATCATGACAAGTGTCAACATCTCATGCAATGAGACATAATGATATAATAATAGCTCTTTAGTTAATATAGAAAATCACTCCTAAGTTTAGCTTAAGTGCATGAGAATAAATTGGACTAATAATTAATTATTAGCTAATGCATGATTACTCTTATAATAATGTGATAATGGCTACATTAACCATTGCATGCATCTTAAACAACTTGTCTTGTATATATTAAAGGGATTGAATTTTTGTAAAGAAATGATTAAATTTAATAAAAAGTATTTTAAATCTCATATCAAGTCTTTTAAAACCCCTATTAATGGTTTTGAAAATATCACATGGAAAAATATTATATAATTATGATCTTGTAAGGGTTGTGACCATTACTAAGAGGGTTAGTTGTAACTATTACTAAGAGGTTTGACCCTTCTAATGGTTATGTTGGCTCTCACCTATGCCCTTCAATTTTTGCCATCATTATTATATGATTGCTTTAATGTATATGATCAAGATTTGAAAATAATATTAAGGCTTATAAAATTCTTAAAAGTATGGTGCAAATAGATGTGCTCTAGTCTCTTTCATTTACCCTTGAAACCATAGCACTAGCTTGAATTTTCTCCCACCATCACACACAAGTGTCTCTATTTTGTGCAATGATGATGACATTAGTTTGGGTGATGCTCCTACCCTAGTTCAGAACTCTAATATTAGGTTTTTTGCATTGTCTATGTTTCCTTATCTTGCCGACATGTCTACTTTGACAACTCATAATGGATGTCAAGTTTTTGGTGATGACATAGGAGTTGGGATAGGTGATAATTCCAATTCCTTTCTTTGTCCAGGGATTTCTTCTCTTGGAGGTCACATTGCTTTTAGTATTAAATTAGTTTCTTTGGGGCCAAGTCACTAATCCTATACAACTATTGCATGCACAAGGAATGCACCTAGTTTGTGAGATAAATTTTACCCCTCCCCATTAACAATCTTACCATGTGATGGCTTGTGGACTATATGTGCTTGAAAAATAAAATAAAATTATTTATGAAGGATTGGCTTACAAATTTAACAAGTTTTGGCCCTCCCTTATCGCTTTAACAATTGGGCCTTTGATTCTTAGAAGCATTTCATCAAGGGAATGATTGACCTCTTCCCTTTTTCCATCAATTTCTTCATTGCATTTTTTGTCTTTAAAGGACAAGGATTTGGTGTTTGAGGGAAGGTTATGGATGTGGGGAGATCACTCTCTCTCGATCAAACCTTGGAATTTCTCCTTCAACCCCCTTTTATGAACCTTTTAATGTTAGAGCTATGTGGGTTTGGATTTTGAATATTCCTCTCCATTTCTAGGAGGATTCTTGCTATGATACCATTGGAAATTCTATTTATTTTTTCTTGAAGGTTGACTCTATTACTTCTTAAATGGGTCATTATATTCTTTTCTTCAATATTTTGTGAATATTAATATCCAAGCCTAGTTATGAGGATGTTTTTATGGTGGGAGAGGTCATGGACTCAAATTCATGAGTATGAGGTTCTCCCATTGAGATGTACATGATACTTTACGACCAACCACCTTGCCTCTAATTTTCCACTCTCACAATACAAGGACATGATGAAAAGGTGGAGGAATTTTTGTGAAGGTCACTTGACTATTCATGCTTACAAATTTGTAGTTGATGGTTCCTCTCAAGATGATGAGTCTTCTAAGGATGTTGGATCTTCTATGTTTATTTTTCTTTCATGTGGCCGGTGTAGTATAATCCTACTACTCCATCAACTCTTATTGGTTGTAGTACCCCTCCGTTTATGCTATGCTTTCTGTTGATACTTTCTCATACTGTTAGACTTTGTTATTTTGTTGGATACTTGGATCGCTGATTTTGAGCGATGATGGATTATTGTGTGACATGATGATACTTGTGTGATGTTTATTGTTTTCAGACTTGATGTGATTTAGTGTAGATGGTTATTTTCAGTTGTTTATGGATATGCATATGTTATGATGGACTAACAACATGTATTGAGTCAGTCTTCTGTGAGTGTATTGGTGTGGAGAACAGAATCGCATCACTCGCTTGCGAGTGCCCTGCGATATCTGTGACTTTCTCCGCACGGTGTGCCTGTTTACTGCTTTATATATATATATATACATGCATGTACATTGTTTGCTTGGTTGCAGGATTTGCAGGTACATGACACTGACTCCACCTGTGTAATCAGGTCTGAGCGTGTCAAGACTCAACGGAATTGTTGAAAGGGAGATAGTAGTTAGGTTAATCCTAGTCCGGTCTTTAACCCTAGTCTTAGTACAATTTCAGTTTTCAGTTTTGAGTCGTAGGTTGTTATGTGTTTCTGTTGGTTAAATCGTTCTTGAAAAAGGTAAATTTGTTTATGTTTAATATTGGTTATTGTGTTTTATTTATTGTTATTAAAATTAATATTTAAATATAATTGAAATTTATTTATTTAATTATTTAATACATTAGTTAGTTTAATTAGTTAAATAGTTAATCTTTAAAAGGATTTAACTATTTAATTAAATAAATTAATTAATCAGATTAAATTATTAAATGCATAAATTATATTGTGTTTAAATAGATTAGAAAATTAGAAAATAAATTGAAATAATTTGCATGTGAATTAAATTGTGTTTGGAAATTTATTTTTAGTATTTAAATTAAATAAATAAGTTAATTGCATGTGATTTAAAAATTAGAGTTTTAAAATTTAAATTTAAATTAATTAAATAAATTGCATGCAAAATTTGAATGGCAAAACTGCCGAGAGGTGGAGAAGATATTTTCTCAACAACCTCTCGACATGTGTGTGAGTGCCATAATTGCAAAAAGTTTGTTGAAAACTTTCACGGAGGTTATTGAGGATCTCGGGGATTTTGCACGGGGTTATTCTGTTGCCTCGGGGAAATTTTCTGGGCACTGGCAAAATTATTTCTTTCTGTGTTAAAAAATTTGGAATTCTTAAGAATTGGTATTCCTCTCTGTTGGGGTTGTGATTTGTGTGGAAGTTGGTGGTTGTGGATCACGGGATTTTCTTGAAGAAACTATAGGGATTTACTTTCTACAGGCAAAAGGGTTATATTCTTCAAGGCAGCTATTTATCCAGGTATTTTTCTTGTGATGTTGATTTTCTTTGTGACCTATTAGTAAAGAAAATCTTTTTGATGAAATCTCATCTTCTTGGTATATGATCTTGGAAAATCTTTCTATAAATATTTTAATTGTCTGTTAAAATTGGTTTTGAATAAAACTTATTTCTGTTAAATTTTGGAAAAATCCTATTGGATTAAAATTTTAGAAGAATGGAGAAAATTACCCTGTACAGAAATAATTTTCCCAAAATTTGTAGAAATTATTTTACCAGAAAATTATTCTCTGTATTATTAAAATACCTTGATAATTTGTGTTATTTTCTTTTAAAATAGTGTGATTATAGTGGAGGAAATTATATAGAAGAAAGTTATTATTATTAATAAAAAAAAATCGCCGTACGGAAATTAAATTCCGCCGGCGAAATTTTCGTCTAAAATTTCCATAGGAACAAATTTCTGTTATTAAATATTGATTTGTTAAAATTCGTTTTTTTTTTAATACAGTTTTAAATTTTATATGTTTTAAAAAAAAAATTGAATTTTATTGGGGAGGGCCCAAACCCTCCCCATAGTTGTTCGTGCTGGGCGCAGCCTGGCAAGGCTACGCACAGCAGTCGATGAATGTTGACGCAGCCTGGCAAGGCTACGTACCAGCAGCCGGCCAGCATATTAATGGAAGGCTACGGGTAAATCCGTAGCCTTACCATTATAAAGCTTGGTTTGCTATTGTAAATTGTGTATAAAATTTGCTTTAAAATAAAATTCGCGATTTTATGTAAATCTCAGAATTTTATTTAAATATGATTTAAATTATAATATTTTCATTTATTTGTTATGAATTGGGAATTTTTATTAAATGAAATTTGGTTATAATAATTTATATATATATATATATATATATATAAATATATTCATTTATGTATATATGTTTACATATGTGAATATATACTTATAAAGATTATGGGAGTAAATAAGATTAATAGAATATATTTATATATATACTATTATTTTCTATTTTTAAATTATGAAAATAATAGGATATAATTTTATAGTGAAATTGTGAAAATTAGAAGAAAGAATAAACAAAGTGATTATTTTCTTAAGTTAATATGTAAACATACTATTTCCAAACTGATTGATACATGGATTTAGTAAATCCAAATTTTAGTTGTATAATTTGATGATTTGATTTCAAATTGTGTATTTAAATGGGCAAAACGGGAAAAAAATTAAGTCTTCCAGATCAACAGGGTTAAGAAGGGCAATTTTGTTTTCAAAATATTTTTTTTTATTGACTTAGGTATGTGCAAGAAATTAAAATGAGGAGTATGATACTGTTTTGATTTATTTATTTTATTGTGAGATGTAATTGTGCATATGGTAAATCCTAGTCAAGTGAACCTAGTAACCTTGTTATGTTAGGGGAGTGGCTAGTCGTAAGGGCCGACACACAAAGTGGTGTCAGGGTAACTTACGATTAGTTTAGTAAATCAGTGAAAAATAAAGAACACAGTAGTTAAATTTAAAACTTGTAACAAGGGGTACATGCCTCACTTATGACTCTTGAGCTTCCATTGTCTTGAGTATAAGTCGAGAAGGCCTGGAATGGCAAATCGTTGTCTCGTTTCCTTAAGAGGCATTCGATTCCGCAAATGCGTACAATAGGGGCCAGGTTTCGTAAGAGGTTACCAGGGTAACCCAAGGATTGGGGGTCGGGACCTAGGAAGAAACACCAGGGTAACCATTGCATCGTTGTGATGACACTCCACCTAGAATAACAGTTAAACCTTGTCTTTGTGTTTCGAATCAATTGTTAAATCTGGAAGCAATGTAACCAATAGTGTGTATGTACTAGTGTCTAGGGTTAGTAGATTTGGTCTAGGTAGCCTTATTACTATCTCCTAGCACGGGGGGTGGACCTACGGGTACCACATGGTTGGGTGGAACGTGCACCTTACTCCGTTGGGTCCCCAGTATGTTCGTTGCATTGAGCGCTTCAAGGATGGAGAGCTCGCATATGGACTTCTTTTATTCTTCATCATTGTATATTGTAACTTGTAATGTAAAAACATCCCTCAATTGTATAAGAGGAGATCATTTGTAAAATTGTAACTGTTATTTGAACTATCTCATCAGTTGGATGAGCAATGTAACATCTTTTCAATGCAATGTATGGAAACGTATTTGTACCTTATTATATCTTGTATGAGAATTTAAATGATTATGCAATGTTTACTTTATGTTATGTTTTTAATTGGGAGCAATACGAAATACTTAAGTCGCTTATGGAAAACTTAAAGTAGTGTAACGTCGTTGTAACCTAAGAATGTATGCAACTAAGTTACATAATATTAATACTTTAAAAAAAAATTATTACACTTTTATATCATCATTGCATCATTCTTAGGTTATTTAGACGGGGCATTACATTGGTGATTCCCCACCTTTTACTCTAGTTACTAAGTCTACTATTCCATCAGCTTTGGATTAGCTTAATTCTATTCTTGAGGTGGATTTTGATATCTTGTAATACTCTATCTTGATATCTTGTAATACTCTATCTTGATATTCCTCTAATATTATTATGTACATGGATAGGACCTCTATGGGGGGATTCCCCCACTTATCCTAGATATAAGGACTTGTAGGATAATATTTATTGGGTAATTGTATAAAAATAAAAGAAATATCTTCCTAAATCTCTCACAATCTCATACTAAAGTGATAGGTGTATAATTGAATAGGCTTGGGTATGACATTATTTAGGCTGGATCCTTAGGTTCTCTTTTATTTCATACATATTTGATTTTTTTGTGCTTGGAATCTTTCTTGTATTCATTTCTTTCCCCCATATAGGAGGTCATTGTTTTTGTCTCTACCTACAAGATTTCTTTATAAGAGGATTGGGACCCTCATCCCCTATTTTTCTAGTCAAAAGAATTCCTAGATATATATAAATATATAAACTTTATAATATATGCTATATTAATGTTTATCCTTTGAAGAATTTTTTTTATATAAAAAATTCAATATACATACCCTTAATTTAACTATGAAATAGTGATATGGATAAGCAACAGGCAAAAAATCTATGGACGACCAATGGTCAATATGCAGAAAATGACAGATCTAATAGCTTTCGTCAACCTCAAACCCCTGATAGGCACACTTTTTAGGCTCATAGACCCACAAGAAATGTAGGATAATATCATGCAGACCTAATAACGCAACCGGTTAGGCATAAATTTTCAAAACCCAATTGGAGGCATTTCAGACTAGAAAGGCATTTGGACAAACGCAAACAATCGGTTGTGATATATATGAGGAACAGTGATTTCCAAATAAAGACTGGAGATACCTTGATCATTTGTATGTAGAAAGTGAAAAAAATTTAAGGTTAAAAAAGCACCTCCAAAACCCTATGAATAGCAAGGGTTTTGGGCATGAAGGAGGTCTCTTCAATCCAAACCATTTGTATGCAGATTTCTCGAGAGGAAAAATGCTTTTAGGCCAAGAAAATGTAACTTTTTTACCTGAAACAAGGGTTTCCAACAAGGCACTCAAAAACCCATGCAGAGGCCTCAAAATGGAGGTGACACGGGTATCCAAAAGCTACCTTCTCATAATCTAAAGTAGTCACTTCCTCCACAACAACAAGAAGGAAAAGGTACCAAAACATATCCTTTGCATGTAGAGTTGGCTAAGGAACATGTAGAGCATTCCAAAGTTCATACCCTACCCAACTCTGCATGAGGGAAAAATGAAGTAGGAAAGGGTTTCCAAAACTCAATCTCCAAGATTCCTCAGAAAGGGGATTTTAATGGTCAAAAGGAGTAGGAGAAAAAAGAGCAGAGAAAAGAATGGAGAAGAAAAGAAGTGGAAAAAATGGTCTAGGAGAATCAAACTACTAAAATAGGGGAAGAGAGTTCCAAGAATGAGGATGCAGTCTTTCCAACACAAGAATAGGGTGTTGTTAAGGTTACCTTCCCATAACATCTTTTGCTACCACAAGTCCAGGATCTAAGAGAAAAAGCACTCATATGTAAGTTATGGAACCGTACATTGGAATTCGAGGATCATGTCATATCTAGAGACTATATGCTTAAGGGTTTGGGTAATAGTGGTGGTAATCAAATTATTCATTAAAACTTATGTCGTCGACTGGGGTTGTTTTTATTTAAACCTCATTCCATTACATCTATCATAAATTGCATTATTTGTTGGGCGAGATGAAATGGAAGTTTCCAAAAATAAATCTGAAAAGGTTGAAGTGGGTGTGGTTGCAAGTGTTAAGGATCATCTAGAAATGGCTTATCAACCATGGAATTTATGCGTACAACTCAAATTGTAGAAATGGGAGAGTTCGTTTGAAGGATATCTGGCACGGGAAGATTTAGCAATCATGTTCAAGCTAAATTTCCTGAGGGTGGAAGATTCAGTCTGCACAATTATTGGGTACCATGTTATCAACCCCAAAGCAAGGAGAATTCTTCAACCATCCCAGGTGTTGTCAAATTTTATTTCCAATTTAATGGATTTATGTCAATCCCTAGAAGATGTTGAGAAAGTAGCAGGGAAGTTTGTGAAATAGAAATTTTTGAAAGATAATGCTTTGCAATTAGTTGCGAAAAACTATAATTTCTTTGAGGGAAAAGGGTATATAGGAGGGTTATTTCCTAGGAAATTCCTCAATCAGTGTCAAGGTTTTCAGGAAATCTATGATGGGGTTAAGATGGAATTTGAATACAATAATGATAATATCTTCTTGAAAGCATTGAATAAAAAATCTCAGTTTATCTTCCCAAATATGGAGGCTA
>VDFB02105785.1:139531404-139544119 GCA_007258455.2 Sequoia sempervirens
TCTCTCCCTTCTGCTCTCCCTCCCTCCCTTAAGACCCCTTTTTGGGAACCATCTTGGTGCACTTACCCAAAAGCTACCTTATCTTTCATTAAGGTAGAAAAATTTTGTTATACAACATGCCCCTTGAAAATTGGAGATAGGCACTGCAAAAAGAAGGTAAACACTAATGAAAATGGTCAGTGGTATTGTGGGAGATGTGATAAAACTTTCCCCAGGAATGTGATTATAAATATATACTTCAATGCTGTGAGACTCACCATTAGCTGGATCTATGGACATTATGTTTTGTTGTTATTGCATGATCATACATTGGTACATTATTCTCATACTTTATATTCTATGATGGATGATTGTGATTCGCAAACATTGAACTTATATATTATGATGCATGTTAGATTAATTACTTTTATGGACCGCAATTTAATGATTATGTTGATTTTGATTAACTGATTTTATTGATATCTTAAATTATATGAATCTTGAAACAACATGCCTAGAGTAGAATATGTGATGTTGTGTTAATTAGGTGAATTTGTGAATGACCATACGATGTAGATGCATATTTGATATTACGTCTTTACAAGTGAATAACGAAACGACTACACAATGAATATGAGTATTGTTGATTTATGTGGTGAAATTGAGGAAATATTTCTTGGAGTGTAACATGTGCTTAGATGTTTGAAAAGAAAATATAAAGAATGCATATGCTGGTGTGCAAAGAGAATGTGATATATATATTGTACTCCATTATATTATGTTATTTACTTGGATTTAATTTTGTTGGCAAAAGGACTAATGTTTTCATGAAGTGTGCAGGTGAATATCTTTAAGTCATGGGAGTTGGAGGCTGCCAAACAAACCTTGTTGTGTCACCATGTTGAGTCTAAATCTTGTGTGTTGTGTTGAAAAGTTGTGTGTCTAGTGATATGGGGTGAGGGTGTAAATGTTGAAATTGTTGGGAACTAAGTGTGATTCAAAAAGAGAGTGGTAATTTTCGGATTCATTAATTAGAGCAGTTTTAAAAGTCAATTTTGTCCTGCTTTTAATTAATAGTTGCTTATTTTCCACACTAGGCCTATGACCTTAAGGTTGAGGGCTCTTCTTAGACTAGAAACATTGTCATATTTCATTAATGACCCCTCCTACATTGCTTGCAAGAGGGGGTGACGAAAATTGGGCATGCAGCCATGTGAAGTCCATGCCGCATAAAGAAAGGAGGACATGGTAGTTGAAAAAAAAAAGGATTTGAGAGAGATTTTGGAAAGGGTAGGGGCATTCTAGTTTTGACGAAGGAAGAAGAAGATAGAAGGAGAGTTGGTGGAACTGAAAGAAAGTTGGAAGGGATCTAACAGCAACTTATTTTCAAGGATAGAGGTAGGATCTTCTCCCTGTTAATTGTTGGAGTGTATAGCTGTGAAAAAAATCTGTTTGGTGCCTCGATTTTGGGCTGTTATTTGTTGGAATGTATAGATGTGTAAAATTTGTTTTGTGCCTTGTTATTGGGTGTTAGTTGTGTTTTCAGTTGTGAGGAGTCTTAGAAATTGTGTAGGTTGTAGGGTTGGCTCCCCAGCATTGGTAGTGAGCAACCCAAGTGGGGGATAGAGGGGAGAGATCCCCATAAGGGCATGTGCAATTGTTTTTTTTTCAATGTGAAATTTGGTGTTATAGTTGTGAAAAGGAGGGTAAGAGTACCCTTTTCTATGAGTGGATAAAAAAAAAGAAGATAAATATGTGAAGATAGAGAGCTACTGAGCTGAAGTCTGTGTGACTCTTAAATGACTGGATGCCCTATGGTTGTGATCCTCCCAGCCTCTCCCCATAAGACCATCAATTTGGTCATTGTGTTGTGTTTTTATCCTTGCCTCATGAATGTTGTTTGATGTGTAACTAAGTGAAAACTCTATTTAATTTTGGGAAGGGTTAATGAGTGATCCCCAGGTCTGTTTGGCAGTCTCCCAGCTCGGGGGTGGCTGGTTTTCCAGCCTATGGATGGGTGGTGAGCACCCCATGGCCAAAAAAAAAAAAAGTTTCCTTCCTTCTGGCAGGTTGAACCTCGTGGGTGTTGCAGATTGTGAAAAGCTATTTGTTGTAAATATGTATTCTACTGAGAAAGGGTGTTATTGCTTCAAAGGAAAAGTATTGTGTTCAGGAAAGAAATATATTTTTGTTAAGAGAAATGTACTCTGCTGTAAGATATGTCTTTGTCTCCAAAATAAGAGAGAAGTACCATGTTTAACTTCAAAGATGCATTCTATGAGTCATGGGTTATGTTTCCAAAAGGAAAAGTTTGTTTTCTTTTAGTCCAAAGATGTTGTCTATTCAAACAGAAATGTAACCTGCAAAGAAAAAAAAGGAAAGATATCCCTATAGAAATCTAAAAACTGTGTTCAAAGGAAAAACAAAAAAAAAGAGGTTATGTGTTTGTTCCAAGAAGAAAATAAATGTATTACTGCCCAAAATGGAACTGGATTCTGAAAGTAAAATATGCTCTAAATTAAGGGAAATGCATTTTTCACAAATGGAGAGTGCTTGTATGTTGTTATAGGATATTTTCTGTGCTAGTTCAGTTAGACATGTTTCAAAAAAAAAAACAATGTTTAGGAAAAATGCAATTTGGAATAATTGTAAAGAAGAATGTAGTTTATTCTTTTCATTTGAAAAATGAATGCTTAAACTTATGGAAATTAAAGTGTTCATGCAAAAACACTGAAAATGACACAAACAAAACTAATATTATTTCCATTTATTTGATCTTATGTACAAAGCATCTCTTGATTGAGATGAGGGTTTTTGAGACAATACATTAACTGTTGCACTCTCCACTAAGCTATGAGATTAAGCTCACTACGCTGTGATCTAACCTTAGCCATAAGCCATTTCGTTCATGTGGTTACCAAACTACACATTTCTCCTTGGTTCTAGGTCGATCTTGGATCTGAAAGTGTAGGTAATGGTTGCTGCATGATGGACCTACATAGGTCGGAAAGGAGGCTATGTTAGTAACCATGCTATCAATAACCCAAAACGTAATTAAGTGAATATGCGGTAGGAAACGATTATTGAAGATAACAATAGTAAAATTAAAATAAAATAAAATAGAATATAATAGTAAAATGGTTGAGTTGGGCGCTATGGTGACACCCAACCGACAGGGAGACAGGGGTTCCCCCCCCACGCCTCTCAGGCCACGGCCTGAGGAGGGGTGGGGAAACCCTCCCTCTCTACGCTGTTGAGGCTTGGCCCCCAAAACCCCACTCATTTGGGTATTGCAAATAACAACAAAATAAAAATAAAAAGAATATGAACTTAGATAAATAAAGTGAACCCCCAGCTTCGGCGCGGAACTATGCAACCAGGAGACTCAGCGTTGTCATCTAAGTCTCATACAGGGGTCTGAAAATTCACGAGAACGAGTTAGAAGATTCACAGAAAAGGGGAAAACCAGAAACACCACTGCAAGATGGTTGCTTAAATTTTAAAGCAGCAGAAAGGACTTAGAGGAAATATATATATATGAATACTTACAGGCTCTCCCATGGCGGCAACGGCCTCTTCCATAGGTCAGAGATGAATGGACAAAAAAAAAACATAAAAATAAAAAGAGATTAGGGCAAGCAAAAACAAAAACTTGTTTCAGGCACCAATTATTTCCGATTTCTTTATTTGTTGCTTAAATCAACGCTATAGTGGCGCCCTAATCAGACATTCCTTTGTTGCGTACGTTCCTCTTGTGGTGCCTTAATTCACGTTGAACAAGGTGATTATTAATCCTTAGGGCATTACGTTTAGGGCTTCCTAAATTGGTGGGGAAAGAAACTTCAATAAAAAAAATTAAATAACAACCATTGATTCCTAGTGCTTGATATATATACGCGAACCTTATTAGGTATTAAAATAAGAGTATATAATGTTAAGAGCTATAAATCATGCCCTTGCCACGAGAAAAGCATAAAAAAATATATATGTATAATTTACAAGGCAAAAAGTAGAGGGGAAATATATCCCATACTCTGAAGGGAAAGACACATAAAATAAAATAAAATAAAAGCTAAGGTCAAATAGAATAGTATTAGGAATTCAAGAAAAAAAGAAACTATTTCCTAGTAATTTAATCCCCTTTACTTTTTCTTAAGAGGAAAATTAATAACATGCAAATGAAGATAGTAAGATTTATTTAATTCCTTTAATTTAATTTAATTTAGTATATTTTTTATATAGTGAATAAAAAGGTAATTAAATATATCAATAAATAGAGTGAATCAAATGTAATAAATAAAGTGAGTAAAAGGTAAATTGAACAAATAAATAATTAATAGTAGAATAAGGTAATTAAGTATAAATATGTTAATTAATTAATTAATTATTTATTTATCTATTTTGTGAAGGACAAGAAATTAATTCAGTTAATATAAAGTAAGAATAAATAATTGGGTATACAAATTTGATAGT
Organism: Sequoia sempervirens; assembly: GCA_007258455.2. Lineage (NCBI taxonomy): Eukaryota > Viridiplantae > Streptophyta > Pinopsida > Cupressales > Cupressaceae > Sequoia > Sequoia sempervirens. Next base: position 139,535,857 of record VDFB02105785.1, read on the forward strand.
TAATGTATAATATTTTCTCCCCATTCTCACATTTACTTTCGGGTGAATAAGTAAATTATGTTCTTCTAGAAGAGATAATTATTTTATTGATCTATAGGTCTAATAATATTTATAATAACTCCAAGGAGAGTTTAGTATCTTGGTAGTTGTAATGACATTAACATCAATATCCCTCTTCAAGGGAGCTAATATTAACACCATTATTAATGTCGAAATTAGTATCGACATTTGATCAAATAATGCTAATGGAATTAACACTAATCCATTGTCTCGTACTAGATACATACGCTATTTTGGAAAAATAAAATAAAATAGTAGTGTTATGTCCTAGTGTATTGTTAGGGCACTACAAATGCAAAGTGCAAGACCATACTTCATTCACTTGGATTACAACTTTTGAAGAAGTGGCAAAAGAAATTATGGGTGTAACAACAAAAGAATTGAACATTTTGAAGCATGAAAAACAAGATGATGTTAAGTTTTCACACATTATACAAAAGGTCCTTTTCAACAGATACATATTTAAACTTCAAGTGAAAAAAGAGACTTATATACTTGAACAAAGGATTAAATGCACAGTCATAAAAATAACAAAGTTTGATTATTCATCTTAAGGGCAAAGCTTTATTAGACTCAATTGCAAAGCTATAGGTTTCATAACATTCAAATGCACGAATGTATATAATGTTAACAATGTATTCAAACATTTGAAAAAAAAAATAGTGGATATATCTAAGTTAGTTAATGTCATTTTGTCATGATATACTTCTTTGATGTTGTCAATACTAAATCTAATGATTGATGAACATTTGCTTTTAAATTTATATTGTTCTTGGTTGATTGTTGTTATAGACAAGTTGGTATGATTTCAAATTTAAATACCCTTTTATATGGGAATTGAGATAAACAATGACACAAACAATAATGAAATCAAATTGATTGCTTTCCAAATTCATATTCATGAAAATGTAAGCATTTTTTCAAGTCAATGGGCATCTTGATAAAGATAACTCTCGCGTTTTACATATATTATTAATTAATATAGGTATGCTAGTTAATTAAATTATTAACTATATTTTATTTGTATTATATATTGAATTGTTAAAAGATGTAAAATCTTAATACTAAATATATAGGAAAATGGTTAAAAAATTACATATTTTTAAAAAATAAAATATAATTGTAATTTAAAATACAAATTATATAATTCTTATAATATTTATATTATTATTTATTAAATATTTTATATAATTTAAACCAAAAAATTAGCCTCCCTCTCGCTTCCTTACGATCTCGACGCCCGACTTCTCGATCTTCCCCGACCGATCCTCGATCTCGACTGCCCGATGATCTTCGACTTCGATGACCGATCTTCGACGATCCCGGATCTCTCCCTCTATCTCTCTCTATATATCTCTATCTATTGTTATCCCTTTTCCTCTCTCATTCTATATTCATCTCTACCTCTATCTATAGGGAGAGATACAAAGGTGAAGCATTGGAGCTTCCCAAAGATCCACCAATCTCAACACTACTCCCAACTATTTTGAGCATTTAAGTACATATTGTATGCTAGATTAGGAGGCATGTGTCAAATCTCATATTTATTGATGAAAAATAAGTACAAAGTCACAAATTTGATGTAGAGTTAGTTATAGTTTTGTACAAAATTTCAATTGCCACATAGAGCAAAGATATTCCAGCTTTTTATATCATGTCATCAAATTTGGCACTTCATCAAAATTTGTATCTTCATCAACATTAACAAAAGCAAAGGTATGTACTTGAATCCCTTGCATTTAAATTTTTCTATATATATAAATATTTTAATATTTTCCCTCAAATCCATAATATATATATATTAGTGTGTATTTATTTATTGCAATAAAGAATTAACCTAAGTAACACATTAAGAATTCTAAGGATTTGTGCTTGGAAAAAATGCATAACAATTTTTTTTGTTGAATGTCGTGTTGTATAGTTTAGAAAAGCTCAAAATATGAATAGTATTTTAAGGCCATATATTATGGTAGCTTACAATGCAAAAGAAGGAAGGAAATCTATTATCAATTTTAATCTTCAATTTAATATCATATGAAAAAACACATGTAGTATTATCTAAAATTAATTCTTGAAATATTAATTTTATAAAATACACTTACCATTCAATAAACTTCTCCCAAGAAAGAAACCCTGAGTGAAAATTAATTAAACCCTAATTGTAGATTCATAACTCTAATCATAACCCTAAGCGAACACTAATCCTATTCAAACCCTAACCCTAGACTTAAAGTTATCATATAATCTAATTATTTATCTTATCTAAATTTGGGTTGAATTATTTTTCCTTTATTTTTAATTGCATATATTTTTTGAATATATGCAAATATAATTTTACTTTTACATTCATTCTATGCCCATTTTTTTCATGATATTTTAACATTCATTTTCTGGAATATTAGATCAATCTCACACATATAAATATGAAACCTCAAGATTTTAAAATTGAATTCTACCCAAAACATAGACACACAATTGAACAAATTCTCAAAAGAAGAATGACAACATCATTAACATTTCATTCAAAATTCACTCAAATCCACATAAGGAGAGAAAATATATTAGAATTATAAGTTTATTCGTGCTTATAAGTCATATCTACATACAATTTAAGATAATTTGCATATATTCATCCAAAACTCAAAACAGTCTATCTATTCTATTTTGTCCGCTTGGGGTTTTAACAGCCAATGGCACAAAAAATATCACTTCCTCATCAGAGGATGGATATCTTTCTACCCATATATTCAACTCAAAACCTAGCTGGAGCTTTCATCAGTTCTCTTCCTACAAATGAGCCTTAAATTCTCTTTTATATGACAAGAGAGCAACAAGCTTCAGGCTCAAATGTAATTTCACCACAAATTTTCATTTGAACAAAATCTCCATTGCATTTGACTTTCATTTCAAAACTTCCCACACATTGAATCTACAAAACATAGTGGCGCATGAACTAGGGAAACCTAAAAGAATAGGGAACACAAATTGTCATCAAAATCCCCTTGTCGCTAGGCCACGCAAAAAAACCAAGAAACCAAATTGCCATGAAGGCACACCACAACAACTTCTTGTTTACCCGCCACCCTTCCCTTACCAACACTCAGACCCCGGTATACATGCCTGCTTCTAGTTGTTCCCTAATATGGTAGACCTCAGCCTCCTCTTCTTTCTTGTCCTTGCCCAATACAGTTCTAGTCTGTCTGCTTGGGGTTTTAACAGTCGATGTGCCCACACTTATCATTTCCTCATCAGAGGGTAGACCATGATTGAAGTGACTTAAATACTGATAGTAGTTTGAGTCGGTCTCGATTACATCATCAGAAGTGTTGCTCGTAAGGTCAATGGGTGAGTGTTGGCATCCAGAGGAGCCATGCCCATACCTTATTTTCCTACCGACACTAGTAATAGAGCACACCGACTGCTTGCCTTTGTCATCTACCAGTTGAGTAGCAACGTCTTGGAATTACAACCTTCTACTGCATCTAGTGGGCACAAACCTGGGCTTGTCAACCAAACCACCTTCCTGAATAGCAGGACTGAGATTTTGTGAGCTCAAACGAACAGACCTCCTTATTGACTTACTCATTTTCTCTTCTCAGACAAGCACTAAAACTTGATTAGAATCAACCCACAAAGTGCTCAAATCTAACTGCTACAAGAATGACACTATTAACAATTAATTCCTCTTGTATTTATTGTGCAAGGTAATGGAAACCTTCATCAATGCTTAGTAAAAATGCATGTGCAAACATGGCAATTTGGTGGCGTATGTACTGTCACCGTTTAACTAGAGCTGCATGAGAATCCAAAGATCACCCTTCATGATTGCCAACAACAACATCTTCACACAGATTGAGATTGACGTGACTACACAAGCAAGGAATAATTCATTAATGCTTCACCAATTGTACGATAAAACAACCACCATGTACCATTTTCCAACTTTGAATACTACCCGTCAATCTCCTGAAGAGTTGGCAGATCAAACAGTTTATCTCGAGTTAACTCGGTTTGACATCCAATGAAGCACCATTCACCTTCCTCGTGACCAATAACATTAATCCATCTCAGAAACCAACTACCATGTCGACATGTCCTATGCACTTTGCAAACTGAATGGCTAGAGCTACACATCGCAATCTCGTTGACCTCGCAGCTTTTAACCAACCTTCATCTTCCTCCTGCGAGTTAGCAAGGAACAACAAATATTTACATTAGCTTTTGATCTTGGTTGTCGATCTAAAACCACAGGTTATGAGCTCAATAGTGGAGAGTGGGCCCCACATTCCATACAGGACACACATCTGCCTTTTGCTGACCTCGCACCAAATAACAGGGCAAAACCTTAGGTCTATGAGTTGGCAGGGTACGATCGAGATCTTCTCCCATATCTTTGAATCTGGAAAACCTACACATTGCATGGTTAGTATTTAATGAAAGGCTTTGGCTAAGCCGTCGGCAACATGACCACTAGAGTTAATGGCTTAGGCTTACATCACCGGATTAAAATTAAAACCCAACTTTGATTTTAATACTTTATTTCCTCTGTAGGGTTTTATTTCCTAAGTCTTGGTTGGCCCCGTTAAATTCTTATCCCAACCCTAACAAAGAACAAATGATTAAGCTAAGGATTGTATCGTTAAGAACTTTAGTTCTATAGAATTCTTAATACTCAATTCTTATTTTCAGCATTCAGAGAAGGAATCCAATTAAATTCCTTCCATATCATTACAAAAATTTTATTATTGCAACCCCAACTCAAACACTATTCAAACCTCGACCCTAACCTAATCAACTCATATTATAACTCTAACTCCGAGCAATGACTAATTGAACTCAGAATTGTGAACCCTAGTTATTGTTAAACTCTTAACCCTAATTGTATCAAAACCCTCTAGAGAACTCTAATTGAACCCAACCCTAAAATAAATAATAACTCCTTACCCCACTGGACTCCTAAACTCAATCTCAGTCATTCTACACTCCTAACCTAACTCCCCACCTTACTAAAACCCCATTGAATTATAACCCCACTGATCCCAACTCCAATTGAATACTAATGGAACCTTAACCCCAAGTGAATAGTAACTCCACTAAACCCAACCATGGGTCTCTATTTGGAATTTGACCCTAATCATAACCATAATTCAACCCTATCCCAGATCAACCCCAACCCCAAAACATGAGTTCAATTCAGCTTTAAGGTTCAAATAGGGTCAGACTTAATTGTACCAGGTATAGGATTCAATTAGGGATTAGGCTGCAGTTGGGGTAAAGATCAAGGTCTCTATGACATGGCTTGGGGGTTAGTAAGAACTCAATTGGGCAAGTGCTTAGTAGTAGGGTTAGGGTTATGGTTCAATTGGGGTTTCATTAATGTTAGTTTTAGAATCATAGTTATTTTTAGGGTTGGATATAAAATTAGAGTTAGGTTTGAAGTTAATTAGTGTTATTTTTAGAGTTGGGGTTATGGTTAGACTTATAATTAATGTTAGTATTGGGATTAGATTCTATCACTTTAATAAAAATAATCTTCTATAAATTCATTCAATTTTTTTTTGAAATTATATAATTTAAAATATTTTCAAATTTACCTATGTTGCTATATGAGAGATATAGAAAATCTAAACTCTATACAATTTATAGTTAACTTGACATTGTGTATAAAAAAGTTTAAGTTATGAATGTTATAATATAAAAAAAAATGTGTTTTCAATGTTTATTTGTCAGTTTAAAAGATGCTAATAATATGATCACTAATGATTAATTTTTTCTTACGGTTAAAATAGATTGGTAAGTAAATTCTATCTATAATAGTAAATTTATCATTTATTTTTTTCTTGATAAGTAAATCAATATTTCATAATTTATCTATAATTTTATTTAATTTTTCTTAATTATATTAAATTATATTTTATTAAATTGTTAAAAAATCTAAGTTGCTTATGTAAATAATTTTATGTGTTTTTTATAATTAACTCTGATATTGTGTATAAAATGCTTGGTTAGTGAATGTTATAATATAAAAAAATAAAAAAAATTCAATGTTTATTTGTTAGTTTGATGTGAGAATACTGGGTTGCATAGTAATGATTAGATTTTTTCGATTGGTTAAGGATATTGTGAATGGTCTCTATGTTAATTTATCGTTATGAATGCTATATAATATAAAGAAAATATTTCTAATATATTTTAATGCATCTTTATATTTTATAAACAAACATCTAAAATAAAATGTGATTGTAAAAAAAAATAACTTAATGAGCGAACATACATTTAAAGTTGGTGAAATTATAAAAAAAAATTATAAATTTATTTTATTTTCTCTATAAATATATTTTTTGTATTTGTCATCCGCCTAGTAATGCCCACTTCTCCTTTTAATGAATGTTTTATTTTGCAAGGGTTGATTTAGTGTTGTCGTTGATCTATTTCCTGCAGATATCAACGGTGCCCGCCATCCCGTGATCGGGAATTGAAGGATCACGAAATCACGGGCGGGCGCCACGTGTCCTATCCGAGGGATCAAATTTGAGCTATCGTTGACCAACTACCATTTGATCTGAGTTGTTCCTTGCCATCCTGCGATGGTGATTGGGCTGATTGCAAAATCACAAGCGGGCACCACATGTCTCATCCAATGAAGCCTAAAGAGTAAAGAAAACACTAGCCGGCTTTAAATGTATTAAGGGTCGGATTACTAAAGTGTTCTCAAGACACACATGTTCTAAATCGATAGATATGTTATAATCTTGCTGGAAAAGTTGCTCAAAGGTTAACGACATGGCTAGCGACTGTGTTAAAGGAATGAGATCAATAGCGCCCACTATCCCGCAATCAGGGATTATAGGGATTGCGACATCACGGGCGGGTGCCACGTGCCCTTCCTAAAGGATGAAATATGTGTGACCATTGATGAGTTGTCTCTTCAAGATTGACGATGCCCGTCATCCTGTGATTAGGAATTTTGGGATAGCGATGTTGTGGGTGTCTGCCACGTGTCTCATCTAATGAAGCCTAAGGAGTGAAGAAAGTCGTCGCCGGTTTTAAATGTATTATGGGGTGGATTACTAATGCTCTTGTAAGATGCACGTGTTTTATTTCAACGCAGATGTTATGATTTTAAGGGAAAAACTGCTTGACAGTTAAAGGAAAGGATGGCGACCATTTTTTAAGGAGCATGATTTATGGTAAAAAGATCGACAGTGCCCGCCATCCCGTGATGATAAATCAAAGGATTGATATATCGCGGGAAATCACCATGTGGCATTCATTCGCGGTGTATTACATAGTGGGCCCCTTTATTGTCGTGTTGGTGATTATGTCAGTCTGTTTTGAAGATGGTCGTCGATGATTTCATCAAACTGAAGGATCAACGGCTCAAATTTAAATATGTATAAAATTATAGTTGGAGTCATTCGTGCAGCCCACGAGTGAACTTTAATAGTGAATGAGACATCCACTGGTGGAATTTGATCGACATAAAATCAATTTACTCATCTCATTTGTATCACAAAGCATCCAAGTATTTCATGAAAACAGTTTCAAAGCCAAAGGTGAAGTTGCGAGCAGTTGCTGCCAAAAATTGGTGTTTGTGCAAAAAAAGCATGAGTTAATTTTATCTGTTTCCCAGTCATTCTACACCTAAATTTGGGAAAGGGGGGGTCTGTTATGCTTGTCACTGAGTTCATTAAAATATTTTGTTAGGGCTATTGTTTAATCATAAATTTTGAGGAATTGCAGTATTTTTACTCTGTAATTTCCTATCTCTACTTAGTCATAGCCACTTGAAGTGTAACATTGTAATGAGGCCCTAGTTTATCTAAAATGGCGCCAACCAAGTAGCACTCTAACCACATTGAGTATTTAAAAAGAAACTTGTATGATGATTTCCTAGATCAATTTCCATTATCAACAAATGAAAAAAGGAAAGGTTTGGTGTTGATGCGAGGGAAAATCCTAGGGGAGGGGTTGGTGTGTAATAATTCCAACATTGTTGATGCTAGGATTCCACTCATAGGCTTAGAAATGTTCAGATTATGGTATAGACAGAGGAATTTTCCTCATCCCTTTTCAAATGGATGGATGTACGAAATGGGAAAGCTGGTTGTTCCAAATGTGTTCTCTGATGTGGACTTACTTAGAGTAGTGGCCAAAAGATATGACTCTATCATACAGGTAATTAGAGATAATGATGGAGGGG